>CM041535.1:14429083-14571583 GCA_023238725.1 Scortum barcoo
AGAGCTGCAGTCTTACACGCTTCTCTGCGCCTCCATTAGAGCAGCTGCACACCCAATATAGAACTAGAAACTGTGTCTGCCCAGCGACCATTTAAACTCTTAAAACCAAAAAGGGGAGTTCATTCAGAAAAATCTAATAAAAATTAACACAACCGCTGTAGCAACTCAGCAACAGTTGCTGACAATCATAAACAATCAACAACAATCATAAACTCAGCAGTTCCTTCACAAAAACATCCTGTTTGTCAGACATACTTAATGTCCAGAGTTTCTGAGAAATTAATCACTACTGTAACTCTTGATGGGTTCTTTCCTCAGACACCAAAATGATCTAAAAAAAAATAATTAAATCTTGGACTTGAGTATTTCCAATTCTTAACAGTTAACAGACTAATTGAGTTTTAATGATGCTGTACCATCATCATTGAAACGCAATTGGTCAGGACACAAATTAACACTGAATTTCATCATGTTTCATTTGTTGTAACTTTCTTTTTCAGATCAGTTAACAAGTTGTTCTCAATATGTGGTATTATTGTACACCATGTTATTCTATGTGGGTGGCCCATTTCAATAGTTACTGTATGACATAAAATTAAAAATTCATTCACATACCATAGTTAACCAAGCTTTAGTTGTTTTATTGCCAATTTAGTTGTTTTGCCAATTTTACCTCCTTTCTCTCCCTTCAGCCACATTCCCATTTCCCCAGGCCCTAAATTTTCATTCTCCATCCATCCGTCCACTAGATGCTCTCAGACTCTCTCTTCCATCTGCTCACCCATTTCTACTCATTACCTGCCAGATCACACATGTTGCTTTCCAGCACCATAAACCCTGAAATCTGGCACCTGTACCTTTACACTTATTTGTAAATGTCTCCTCCTTTTTTCCTGTCTCTTTTATGTTTACCCATTAATTTATTGACTCGCCTTTTCAAGAAATCACAGAACTCCTCCTGTCTGCCTGGATTGTTTGTATTTGGGTCCATCCGCAGCTGCCTCTCACTTGTCTGCCTCAACACTTGTTGAGCAAGCAGTGTAGAGAAGGCCACAGCTGATTTCCTCCAGTGGAAGAAGACTGCACCATCAGGATGTAAAAGCACACATCGAACTTGAACTTGATTTTAGATGGTGTTTGAACATGTGGGACAGTTGTTGGCTGGGGTTGATGGTTGATGGAGGATGCTTGTTTGCTGGTTTATGTTGTGAAAATGACTTAAACGTGTTTAAATAATAATTTATATGCCCTGATCACTTAGCAGAAAAAGAAATGCTGTGTTTTCATAATTAATGTTTAACTATCATCATAATAATTATTATTATTGTTAGTATTTTAGCACTAACACTTTACTGATAACAAGATTGTAAACTGAAGTGCTGTTGCTATGGTTACTTGTAGTGTAATATACTTTGTGCACTTCTTTTATAAAAAACAAAAAAGAAACAGGTAATCTGTTGTACATATCAGTCCTGACACACAATATCAACCTGTCAGCCAATCAGAAACATCTGATTTCTGTTGCCATGGTAAAACTATGCCATAAAAGTCAACATCACAACACAGAAAAAAAGCATTTTCCATCTCATGCGATGTTTCCTGTGAGAAAAACCTCAGGTAGAGGTGGTCAGATATCCGAATGTGTATGTGTTGTATTGTGCACACACATACAGACGCACATCATTTTCATAATATTGATGCAGTGCTGGTTTTATCCACTGGGAGGTCAGGGAGAGCTCAGGTATGCTGGTGGTGTGTGCTACTGTACCTGAGAGTCAGATAGAGCCGGCCTGAAGGCCTCTGGACCTTATCAATATTACAGCACACTGAGCTAGAGAGGAGCCAATCAAATATTAATTTATCACCCTTCCTCTATTTCTCTTTTTACAGCTCTGGCTCTCTCAAGTTAGCCTGTAACACACTGAAAACACACACAGTCTCTGTTCACTCTTGCTCCCTTAACCCTCAGTGTAGAGGCTCTGCTTGTGTATTCAGGTATTAAGAGCTCCTGGGGGAGCGCTCAGGTTAAGTGTTACATGGACTGAGAGCTCTATCTGGTGTCAAATGCAGAACAAGGATGCTATAATGGAGAGGAAGGGTCTGATTCTGCTGCTGGAGCACACATACATACAGGGTAGTCTTTCTTTTACTGTACAAGTACTCACCTGCACGTCAGTGGTGGCTGTCTACTGATCTCTACTTTTGTTCAACGAATAATTGAGCTGTAAAACAAGGGCTTAAAATATTTCTTAAAAAATAACATAATTTTTGTTTCCAGATTAACCACACAAGCCTAATGAATTGTTTTTAGGCTGGTGGATTTCAGTCAGCAGCATTTGATCCATGTAGTCATCTGTGGAGCCCATTACGCTGTATATCAGTTTCCTCTTATCAAAAATGTCTTTGGATCTTTGGTTAGCTGTGGGTCATTTGCATTCAGACTAAGGTTATTTTGGGGCATACAAACATTTGTAGGCTATATGTGGGTTAAATATGTTTTGGTTGATTCTACAGTTGTCTCTGTTGCAGGTATGAAGGGTTACTTTCATGATTTCAATTATTAAATCCCTTGTTTGTTAGTGAGATAATATATGATGAATTGTAATGTAAAAGCAGCTGTTGTCAACAGACACTGGTAACCTAAGTCCCTGGACAAAACTTCAAAACACCATAATAATAAATACTGAGTGAGCAAAGTGCAGCAGCATGTCAGGCACCCACACCACTGATGTCCACAGTCAGGCAATAAAAAAACTGTAAAACAAAGTCCAAAGATATTAAGAGACCTGATAAATATATGTGAATTCTCAAAAGAGTAAATTATAATGAATCACAAATATACATACAGCTTCTTAACATCATAGGTTCAGTATGTATCGTGTTAAGACCCCTTCCTGTCGGGTAAAAATCTACCCCTTCCTGTCGGTGACTAAATTTGCAAAATGGAGTGAAGAGAGCCACAACGCCAGAACAGAGGCAGATGAGTTGAACATGTTTGAGTCAAAAATAAACTTGAAAGTCTTCCAGATTCTGAAGGAGAGGTTTAACAGGATTATGGCCATAACCCCTTCAACCTGCTGGTAATAAAAGCACATTGTGCTCTTCACAGTTAATGATTAACTAACAAAAGAAGCTGGTGGAATTGAAACCAAATTCTGACATAGCTGAAGAGAGCCACAACGCCAGAACACTGTAAGAGATCTCAAACAAACAGGACTCATTTCCACAGAGAGAAGGCCACAGGAGGAGTATAAGGAACAAACTGCAATTAAAGACTGGGGTTGATGGTTGATGGAGGATGCTTGTTTGCTGGTTTATTTGGTGTTTAAATAATAATTTATAGTCTCTCATTTAAAAACATAATAATTATTATTAAATTCCAGAGGAAATAAATGCTTGTAGTGTAATATACTGCACTTCTTTTATAAAAAACAAAAAAAAAAAACGCTATAGAAAAATAACTTCAGAAACAAATGGCTCACAACACAGAAAAAAAGAGACAGCTTTTCGAATGTGTATGTGTTGTATTTGAAAGCACATCATTTTCATAATATTACCTGAACTGCCACGTGTGTTCAGCTGTTTGTCCTGTCTGTGAGACTTTCAGAGCCAATCAAATATTAATTTATCACCCTTCCTCTATCCTGTGTCTCTGAGCTGCAACCACAGTTTCTGTTCAAGCTGCCTGAAAAAGGGTCTGATTCTGCAGAGAGATGAAGATG
This sequence comes from Scortum barcoo, assembly GCA_023238725.1. NCBI lineage: Eukaryota > Metazoa > Chordata > Actinopteri > Centrarchiformes > Terapontidae > Scortum > Scortum barcoo. The sequence goes on from CM041535.1 coordinate 14,432,806, forward strand.
ATGGAGCACACATCAGGAGCACATCTCCTCTCTGTCAAAGGGTAGTCTTTCTTTTCTGTTGTACAAGTACTCACCTGCACGTCAGTGGTGGCTGTCTGAACTGATCTCTACTTTTGTTCAACGAGAGTCCTAATCACTGAGCTGTAAAACAAGGGCTTAAAATATTTCTTAAAAAATAACAAGCTAAAAACAAAAACTGTCCCATTTGATCCATGTAGTCATCTGTGGAGCCCATTATTTGTAAAAGAAAATCTAAGGTTATTTTGGGGCTCAAAAGAAGATCCTGAAGTGATTTCAATTATTAAACTAATGAATTGTTTTTGATTTAGTGAGATTTTTTTAACTGTATTATGATGAACTTTTCACTGAAAGAACTGGCTGACTCCTTTGCTGGGAGAAAGAAAACTGGATCATCTGAGACAGAAAAGGAAGAGAAGAACCCCTTCCTGTCGGTGGTGGAGGTGGTGTGTAGTCAAAAATAAACTTAAACATCAGGAAGAGCCCAAACTGTTCTGTAAAGATGAAGACAGAGCTGTGTGTCCTGTCTGTGATTTCCCTCATCATGTGGGTCACAAAGTGGTTCCTGTAGAACAAGCAGTCAGTGACCTGAAGGAGCAGCTTTTCACTGAGCAAGAAATCTGACTTGAGACAGAAAAGGAAGAGAAGAAAGGCTCAGGAAGAGCCCAAACTGTTCTGTAAAGATGAAGTAAAAGAGCTGTGTGTAGCTGTTTGTCCTGTCTGTGATTTCCCTTCATGTGGGTCACAAAGTGGTTCCTGTAGAACAAGCAGTCAGTGACCTGAAGGAGAGCTGCTTAAATCTGACTTAAATTTTTTGGCTCTTCAGGACAAGAGGGACAAATTCAAACGAGTGGAGGAAACATACAATGAAGTGATTCAACACTCCAAGAACGCAGCTGTTGTCCACAGAGAGGCAGATCAGAGCAGAGTTCAACAAGGTTCAACCTGGTTCCAGTTAAATATGTTTTATTTTCTAAATCAACTCTGTCTTTATAAAATGGACATGACATGATGCTGCTTCCTGTTTCTTTACATACGTCTGTCAAATATTCAAATGACTTTACAAAAGAAAAAAGCAAAATAATAACTACAAATAATAAAAGAAAATTAAACAACCAGTTTTTCAAAATACAATATTTAATTTTGACCCAATAATGGTGAAATCTCCATTTTGTATTTTCAAAACAAACAATTTCTCACTGAAACTCTTTCAGCCTCAACATTTATGGACAGCAAAACTTATTTCATCACATGACTAAATAACAATCTGCATGTAAAGAAACCTGAATGAACCTCATACCACCCTGATGAAGACTAAATAACTGAAAACATGTGACCAATGAAACCTGTTTCAGAAATGGTTTAACCATCACATTTCATTCATTTTATAACAAACTTAATGTAGTTTTGAGGGTCAACATGCTCACATATTCCTAATGTCATCAACATTATTGAATGTTCAGTATGTGAGCAGTGTGTGATTGTATGGAACACATTTTTCTTCCTGTAAACGACACAAGATGGAGACAAAGTCAAAGTTTATAGCCAGGTTATTTTAAATACTTAGTTCTACTTTCTTTCACATTTTTAAATGCATATCATTGTTTACTGCACAGGCTGGTTATCAGTATCACCTCTTAGTAGTTTTATAATTTTCTTTTAATACATATCCTTCACAAAAATGTTTTGTTTGTCAAACATACTTTATGTCCAGAGTTTCTAAGAAATGAATCACTACTGTAACTCTTGATGGTTTCTTTCCTCAGACACCGATTTCGTCACATAATCTCAAAAAAATATTTATTAAATCTTGGACTTGAGTATTTTCAGTTCTTAACAGGCCATATATTTTCTGTGTTGTTGTACCATCATCATTAAAACTTAACTGGTCAAGACACAAATTAACACTGAATTTAAGCCTCTGGTTTTGTTCAAAATCACTGTCCACTCAGTCTGTAATTTTGTAGATTTTTTGTGTTTTTTGCCACTTTTGCTGTATAAAGTTTTTAACAAACATCATTTCTTATCATAAGTATAAAATATCCATTCCTTTTTCATTTCAGTTTTAACCCTTCAAATGCCAGTTTGTTTGCACAATTCACTTGTTGGAAAACAACCTCAAAAATGACCAGTTTCTATATTCTCAGTGCTACTGTTTTTTCTTGTATTATTAATGGCACAGTCTGAGATGAGAGACTGATTAACAACAACACTGATTATAGTCCTGGTTATTAAAACCAGAATTTCGTTCAAATTCAGAATTTTAACCCTTTAAAAGCCTGATCACATAATGCTAATGATTTATAAAGGGAGAAAAGCATAAAATCACTTTTTTAATGTAATAATACATGCTACTAATTTATTTTTAACCATCATTGCAGCTAAATGTATGTCAATAATTAGCAGTATCAATGATTTTTATGCATCATTACTTTTTGTGCAGTGACAAAAAAAAAATAAAATCTCCCACTTATCATTATCATGGATAAAAATAGCCATCTCCTCTTTTTACAAAATGCTATAAAAAACTTACCAGTTTTTTTTTAATTAGAATTGGTCCTGACCATGAAATCCAAAATATTTTTCAATTTCAAAATTTTAACTTTTAAATTTTATTTGAGAAATAAAGCAGTCTTTGTTTACTGAGAACAAAAGAACAACAACAGCGTGTCTTTGTGTGTGTCTGTGTGTGTGTGAGTGTTTGTGTGAGAGAGAGAACATTAAATTGTGTGTTTTAGTGGGTGTGTTTGTGTGTACATGCGTGCGTGCAAGTGTTGAGCCCGTAGAATTTGTCTATATACAAGGCTAAAACATAATTTGTCTTTGCGGAGATATATAAATTTATTTATGTACATTTAATTCATTTATTTTTTTCAGCTTTGTTTGACATAATACATATGTTCATTTAAACAGAGCTAAAAGTAGTTTCTTCATTCATTTGGACAGTAAGCCTGTCATCAGCCTGTGTGTCGCATTGCATAAGGCGGTGATGTCACCCCTTTTTTTTTTTTGTATGGCTGTGTCACCCGGACAGTGCTTGCGCGGTTATGGTTGAATGAATATATGAACATGATGTGAAAGTGAGTACCGGCTGCTTTTCACGGAGGAAACAAACAAAAAAAAAATCGAGCACCGGGAGAATAAAGTTGCCCAACCTAAGATCCATGCCTGTGTTTTTTTAAGGGTGCAACACAATTGTGTGTGTGTGTGCATGGTCAAGGGCGACAGGATGTGCAAAACACAGTAGAGTGGTCCTTGCAGACACACTTTCCACAGCTGGAGCAAGTGGTGGTCGCCGTTCTTCTCCTGAAGGTGCACAGTTCGCAGCTCCTCCTCATTTTGCTGGTTTGCTGTAGGTCTCTGATTCAGACTGCTGTATCCTGGCAACAATGGCAGCAGCGGCTGTTGAGCGTGGGGAACAAGGCCGTCTTTCACTTGCTGGGGTCACCAGCATGAGCCCCAGCTCTTCCAGGAACACCCTCTGTTGGTAGATTACCCATTACCTCATGTGTATATATTGTCTGCATTTCCCCTGTCTTGTTGCCAGATCGTCAACTGTACTTCCTTGTGACAGGTCTTCGTCTTGTCAAGTGTGCGTCTGAGATCTAGCCATTGCTCCAGCAAACAAACCAAGAACCTAGAATTGTAAGATTTTCTTCCAGCTTCCAGAGCCCTGCTACAGCTGAAGCAGGGAAACAGATGGGTGGTTGACTACGTCGTGGAATTCTCCGGCAATCAAGAACGCGTTCGTGAGTGGACTCAACAACCTCATAAAGGACCAGCAGGCAACCCATGAACCGCCAGAGGATTTCGAGGATCTGGTGGACCTGGCGGTCCGTATTGACCTATGGCTTCAGGAGAGGGAGTCGGAACGTCGTCGGTTCAGCCGAAGGTCCTCCGAGCCACCAGGGGCGCCCGGGGGTCTCAGAGAGTTCTGCCGATCCAGCAGCGCTTCCAGGTCAGAACCAGACAGTGCGCCGCCTGCCTTCCAGGATGAGCCCATGCAGTTGGGTCGCACCAGACTCACTCCAGAGGAGTGACAGCGCCGCCTGAAGGAGGGGGTGTGTTTTTGCTGCGGGCTGACTGGACACCGGGTGGGCGCATGACCGTCAAAAGACAAGGCTCACCAAGGCATGAGGAGGGCGCTGGTGAGCCGTATTTAAAGACATCAAACCTCCTCATAGATCTTTAACCGCTGTAACATTGAACATTGAAGGTAAAGATGCATCACTACGAGCTCTCATTGACTCTCATTCTGACGAGAGCCTCATGGACAAGGATTTAGCTAGAAAATTAGGACTAATCAGTTACCCCCTTTATCACCCTGTAAATGCATGTTCATTAGATAGTAAATTATTAAGTAAAGTCTCACATTACACTGAACCTGTTGAAATGTTAATAGACCTGAGTCATAGGAAAAAGATTTCTTTTCATCTGTTTGACTGTGCTCATCACCCCCTAATTTTAGGATTCCCTTGGTTGATGAAACACAATCCTTATATCATCTGGGATACTGGGAAAGTTATAAACTGGGGGAAATTGTGTGCAGATTTTTGTCTTGTTTCTTCTGTTCACAGAACGGCTTTGACATAGACATCATGAGCCGGATTCCAGCGAATATCGGGATTTAACAAAAGTCCCACCTTGCTACCATGATCTTCGAGAGGTTTTCAATAAGACCAAAGCCACATCTCTTCCTCCTCATAGACCCTGGGATTGTGCCATAGACCTTCTTCCAGGAGCCCCAATTCCCAAAGCCAGGCTCTACTCCATCTCCAGTCCCGAGAGGAAAGCCATGGATGAGTACATCAAGGCATCACTTCTTCGTGGATAAGGACGACTCGCTTCGGCCGTGCATAGACTACAGCGCTCTGAACGTCATCACGGTCAAGAACAGGAATCCACTTCCCCTCATCTCCTTCGCTTTTGAGCAGCTCCAGCAGGCCAAGATTTTCACCAAATTGGACCTGCGCCTGAACGCCTGTCACCTAGTCAGGATCAGGGACGGCGATGAGTGGAAGACGGGGTTCAACACGAGTATCTAGTGATTCCGTTCAGTCTCACTAATGCACCAGCAGTCTTTCAAGGGTTCATAAATGAAATTCTTCGTGAGTACCTTAATGACATTTTAATCTTTTCTCCTGATCCTGACACCCACCAGTGTCACGTTCGTCAGGTCCTGCTCCGCCTTCTGGAGAATCAGCTCTATGTTAAGGCGGAGAAGAGTGAGTTCCATGCCTCCTCAGTCTCATTTCTGGGATTCATTGTGGCGGAAAATCAAGTGAAAATGGATCCAGAGAAGGTTAGTGAACTAACCAACTGGCTGCCCCTCACCACTCAAAAGAAGGTGCAGCAATTCTTGGGCTTTGCTAACTTCTATTGCAAGTTTATCAGAAACTTCAGCTCTGTGGCGGCTCCGTTTCAGCACTAACCTCTTCTAAAGTTCCCTTCCAGTGGGGTCCTTGAGCTGAGGAGGACTCCATCGGCTCAAGGGGATGTTCCATCAGCGCCTGTTCTGCTATGCCGGATCCCAGCTCAGTTCATCGTGGAGGTGGACGCCTCCAATGAGGGCATTGGGGTGGTACTGTCTCAGCGCTCTCCTAAAGACCAACATATTCATCCATGTGCTTTTCTCTCTTGTAAACTGTCTCCTGCATTATGATGTGGGGAACCGAGAGCTCTTGGCAATCAAAGTGGCCCTGGAATGGCGACATTGGCTAGAGGGGGCTGAACATCCGTGCATTGTATGGACAGACCATAAGAACCTCAGAATACCTCAGAACTGCAAAGAGACTAAACTCCAGAAAAGCAAGGTGGGCTTTTTTTTTTTTTATCGGTTCAGATTCACCCTCTCCTACAGGCCGGTGTCTCAGAACACTAAGCCAGATGCTCGGTCCCGCCTGTGTGATCGGAAGCCAAGGAACCGGAACCCATCCTACCACCCGACCGTGTGGTAGGAGTGGTAATTTGGCAAATAGTAAATGAGGTGCAACAGGCTAGCCGGAATGAACCTGTTCCAGAGGGCTGTCCTCTCAACTGGTTGTTCGTACCGGAAGCGATGCGCTCGACACTCATCCATTGGGCGCACACCTCGTTACTCACATGTCATCCAGGATCTAAGAACAGTCTTCGTGATCCAACAGCGCTTCTGGTGGCCAAACCTAGCCATGGATGTGGCTGAATACATTGCGGCCTGCTCTGTCTGTGCTCGCAGTAAGGCGTCGAGGCAGGTCCGGATGGGGTTACTCCAGCCACTACCGGTGCCACACAGACCATGTTCACATATCACGTTGGACTTCGTCACGGGCCTGCCTCCGTCTAAGGGTAACATGGTTGTGCTGACGGTGGTAGACCGATTTTCTAAAATGACTCACTTCGTTCCTTTCACCAAACTGCCATCTGCTAAAGAAACTGCCAGCATCATGATTAACCATGTTTTTCGCATTCACGGTCTACCCACAGACATTGTTTCTGACAGAGGTCCACAGTTTGTCTCCACCTTCTGGAAGTAGTTTTGTCAGCTCCTCAGTGCCACCGTCAGCTTCTCCTCTGGTTACCACCCGGAATCCAACGACCAGACAGAGTGGCTAAACCAGGAGCTAGAAACCTGCCTGAGATGTCTAGTGGTGCAGAACCAAACAACATGGAGCGACCATCTTACATGGATCGAGTACGCCCACAACTCACTGCCCACTGCTGCCACTGGACTCTCCCCTTTTCAGGTCGTCCACGGTTACCAGCCACCTCTCTTCCCTGTTAATGAAGAAGAGGTGACGGTTCCTTCAGCTCACGTCATGGCAAAAAGGTACAGAAAGATCTGGGCTGCTGCACGGCGGATGCTTCTCCGGGGTCAGGAAAGGATGAAGGCCGCAGCAGATTGCCATCGTCGTCCTGCTCCAGTCTACGCACCGGGCCAGAAAGTTCACATGCACTCCAGGAAACTCGTTCCCAGGTTTGTAGGTCCTTTCCTAGCCTCAAAAGTCATTAATCCTGTCTCTGTGCAACTTAAACTCCCCAGGTCCCTCCGAGTGCACCCAACATTTCACGTCAGCAAGCTGAAACCTGTTTGGGAAAGCCCATTGGTCCCGCCGACCAAGCCCCCGCCTCCGACCAAGGTTCTCGATGTAAAGCAAACAAACCAAGAATCAAGAATTATAAGATCTTTTATTAAATCTCTTAAAACTCAAGCCTTCGAGTCTGGTCCTGCTTTTGGGTTCACCTGCCTGGTAAACGATCCGTAATACTCCACTGCTGTGCCTATATCGTCCTCACCCCCTGAGGAAGAGGAATCAAGCACTGGCTGGTTCTCCTTGTCCTAAGTGGTGATGCTGACATCCTCTGAGGAGGGTGTCCCCTCATCTTCAGGAGAGGATGTGTCCTCATCTTGGGTAGAAGAGGTCTCTTTCAAGTATAGAGGATTTCTCCCCATTTTCACTCTCCGATCACATCACATAGTCATGTGCTTGAAGCAGTGAATATTCTTGCCATCTTGCCAGAGAAAAAAATTATCTGGGAGCTGTTAGGCTTACTTATAGAATTAGTATTGACTGCACCTGCATAAACTACAGGACAGACTTATAAACAGTGCCAGACTTTGTTTTTGTTTTGTTTTGCATCTTTGACCTCTGCAAGATGTCCTGTGATTTCTTCTTTGAGAGTAGATATTTAGGTGTGTAAGGGCTATTGTGTAGTAGTGTGTGGTATGAAATGAACATAGCTACAGATGCTTTCAACATGTGCATCAAAGCCAAGTTTTTCTTTTTGTCCCACACTTAACATTTAATACCACAAACATTTCACTGCCAACATAGAAATCACTGATGTGGACACTATGAACACTGCAGCTGAATTAAGTGTTTTCTTATTATGTTGTGCCATAGTTTGAACAAGTATCAATGTTATTTTGATGTTTCATGTGTGAGAATAGAAACTCAATAACATCAACAAGCTTTTTGTCCCTATTTTACCTTTTGTCATTGTCAATTCAAATGTACAAAGAAATTGTTGTTTATGCTGAATGCAAAGAACAATATCTCACTCTGAAAGACATCAGCCCCATCTACTGGTGACTAAATAAAATGACAGCATTCCCTGCTGTTAATAATTCACCCTAGATTTTAACACAGTCGATCGGTGTTCAGACGCCATTACAGGGTGTGAGATTTCTGCTGTAAAACACACATTTGGAGTGTACTAAGTGGAAAGGTGAAGAGACTGTGAGTTGGTGAGTCCTGCTATAGAAAAATAACTTCAGAAACAAATGGCTGAGAAAATTGCTCTTGTTGAAACTTTCCTGAACTGCCAGATGTGTTCAGAGACTTTCAGAGATCCTGTGTCTCTGAGCTGCAACCACAGTTTCTGTTCAAGCTGCCTGAAAAAATTCTGGGAACAAGCTGAAAACAAAAACTGTCCCATTTGTAAAAGAAAATCCTCAAAAGAAGATCCATTAGTGAACTTTTCACTGAAAGAACTGGCTGACTCCTTTGCTGGGAGAAAGAAAACTGGATCATCTGAGACAGAAAAGGAAGAGAAGAAGGTGGAGGTGGTGTGTCGTAAACATCAGGAAGAGACTAAACTGTTCTGTAAAGATGAAGACAGAGCTGTTGTGTCCTGTCTGTGATTTCCCTCATCATGTGGGTCACAAAGTGGTTCCTGTAGAACAAGTAGTCAGTGACCTGAAGGAGCAGCTTAAATCTGACTTAAAGGCTCTTCAGGACAAGAGGGACAAATTCAAACAAGTGGAGGAAACATACAATGAAGTGACTGAACACTTGAAGACGCAGCTGTTGTCCACAGAGAGGCAGATCAGAGCAGAGTTCAACAAGCTCCACCAGTTCCTGAGAGAGGAAGAGGAGTCCAGACTGGCAGCTCTGAGGGAGGAAGAGGAGCAGAAGGGGAAGAAGATCAGCAGAGAGATGAAGATGATTCAGGAGCACATCTCCTCTCTGTCAGACAGTATCTGTGCTGTTGAAGAAGACCTGCAGAAACACAACGTGCCGTTCCTCAGCAGTTATAAACCCACTCAGACCAGAGCCAGAGTCCAGGGCTCACTGTCAGATCCACAGCTGCTCCTCAGGAGCTGCTGATAGATGTGGCCAAACACCTGGGCAACCTGTCCTTCAGAGTCTGGGAGAAGATGAAGGACAAGGTCCACTTCAGTCCTGTCATTCTGGACCCAAACACTGCAAACCCCTGGCTCTATCTGTCCGATGATCTGACCAGTGTGACAAATGGAGACACAAAACAGCAGCTTCCTGACAATCCAGAGAGAAACACAGACTTTGCTGATGTTCATGGCTCTGAGGGCTTCAGCTCAGGGAAACACAGCTGGGAGGTGGAGGTGGGAGACCATCCTAGCTGGAGTGTGGGTTTGGTTAAAGAGTCAGCTGAAAGGAAGGGAGAGAGATGTGCTTCACCAAAATATGGAATCTGGTGCTTGTTGCATCCCAGTGGAAAATACACTGATGGTCTTGGTAAGACTGTCAAAGTGAAGAAGAGTCTCCAGAGGATCAGAGTCCAGCTGGACTATGACAGGGGGGACGTGTCCTTCTATGACCCTGAAGACATGACTCACATCTACACTTACAGAGACACTTTCACTGAGAAACTCTTCCCATATTTCTATATTGGAGAGGCTGGTGATGCAAAAACTGTTGATATCAAAATCTGTCAAACTGATATTTCTTTGTGATGTTCAGAAATGTGAGTTAATTGTCTCAACTTTTACCTTCAAAATGTTTGTGTCATGATCGTTTGAGGTTTATTGAACTCTAAACTCATCATCACACTTTACACCCAAACCAGCAATCTGGATCTGTTTCTCTCTTATTTTTTCTTTTACATATAAAGCAGATTTGATTTGATGTTGAAAGTCACAAAATTGTTGTTTCTCACTGTAAATAATCCAAAGTGGTTTTCATGCAAAAAACACATTTACACCTAATTGCTTTCAGTTAAAAACCATTTGGAAAAGAAAAGACTTTACTCTGACCTCCATGTCTGTCTGGATCACATCAGAAAAATCTTGAGAAATAAACTTTAAACCAGAGTAAAAATATATCTCCCAAATACTGAAATTGTATTGTATCATCCAGGTTTAAACTTTCATACAAGTACAAATTCTGAATATTTGAATATACATTATTAGCCTCATTAGCAGCATTTTGTTTTTTATCAGACTCACATTATAACATCAACACTATCCGCTTATGTTGTTCACAAATGTTTGATTCTTTAAAGGTTATCATCACAAGCATTTAATTTTCACTTGTAAGATTTCTAGATCATCTGACAGGTTTTTTCAGTTTTGATCATGTTTTAATGACATTTTTTATTCTCTCCTCTCATTATCTGAGTAGTATCAAAACACATTCTGGCTCTGATTGATTGTTATTTGATCTTTTCTTCTTCAGCAGAGTGTCACAACGTCTGCCTCAGTCCTGTTTTTGCTCATTCCTCTCTGACCCTCCCTTCAGCCGTCTTTCTCCTCCTCCATGCTCGTGCTTTCTTTGCCATCTTTGCCGTTCTCTCTCCATCCACCAGGTGCCCTCCAACTTTTCCACCTGTCCTGGTCACCTGACTCTCACATCCAGCCACTCCCTCCTGCCCTGCTGTGACTGTACCTGACTTCTCCGTCAACTCTCTCATGTGTTTCCACTTCCCCTCATCAGCTCTTCCTGCATATACCAGCACATTTTCCCCAGTCAGTCCCCAGATTGTCAGTGATGCTGATGTCTTTTCTTTCTAACCACCTGAAGCTGATCTCTTCCTGTTTTTCACTGTAATCTCAAATCTCAAATTAACTCACCAGCCTTGTCCTTTTGGATTTGTTGTTCCTTTCTCAACTAAACTTCCTTTCATCCTATTTGCAGAGTGTGTGTTTTTATTTTTTTTTTTTGTTGTGTGTGTGTGTGTGTGTGTCCTCTCTTTTTTCCTGGAATTCACCAGCTGGAACAAGCAGAAGTGATTTGTTGTCTCAAATTAATTATCTTATTTTTTTTCAGACCACAATATAACCTAAAGTTTATCCTCTATTTTGTCTCCAGTTGTTTGATTCTTTAACTTTGATCTTCATGAAAGAGAAATGTTAGTTTGGGAGATTTTTTCGTTATTTCTGTTTTCTGTTTTTAACATGATTTAATTCCAGTTTTTACATTTTACTCAGAGTCTCAGAGGTATCAAAACACATTTAGGATCTGATTGATTGTTGTTTTTTTCAGGAATCATTGTTGAGGGTTTTCATGTGTTTCTACTATCTGAAATTAATTGTGTACAACAGTTTTCATCTCTGGTTTCCTTGTGATCCTCAGTAGAAACATGTACATATATGTCATTTTTAAATCTGTAATTTATTCTTCAAGAAGTGTAAAAGTTAAGGATTGAAGGATGTGTTGTTTTGTCAGAGTTTCTTGAAGATGATAAGTACTGTAACATTGATCCACAAGAAAATGTGTCTACAAGATGCTGAAACTGTATCACATCCAAACAAAGCTTTTAATTATTCTGGTTATCAGCATCTTCTTTTCAGTCAGACATTGTATAGTAGTATAAATCCACATTACTGAATACTTTGAATGTTTCAGTTTTTTTTAATTGTCACTTATCAATGTGAGTTATATTTTTGGTATTTTTGGTGGGTTATTTCACTTTATTTCTTCATGGTGTTTGTGGTATGTTTTGTTGTGTATTCATGGTCGGTGACATGAATGATAAATGACAATGTCCACTTCATGATCAACATAAGTTAAATATGTTTTATTTTCTAAATCAACTCTGTCTTTATAAATGGACATGACATGATGCTGCTTCCTGTTTCTTTACATACGTCTGTCAAATATTCAAATGACTTTACAAAAGAAAAAGCAAAATAATAACTACAAATAATAAAAGAAAATTAAACAACCAGTTTTTCAAAATACAATATTTAATTTTGACCCAATAATTAATTTTGACCCAATAATGGTGAAATCTCCATTTTGTATTTTCAAAACAAACAATTTCTCACTGAAACTCTTTCAGCCTCAACATTTATGGACAGCAAAACTTATTTCATCACATGACTAAATAACAATCTGCATGTAAAGAAACCTGAATGAACCTCATACCACCCTGATGAAGACTAAATAACTGAAAACATGTGACCAATGAAACCTGTTTCAGAAATGGTTTAACCATCACATTTCATTCATTTTATAACAAACTTAATGTAGTTTTGAGGGTCAACATGCTCACATATTCCTAATGTCATCAACATTATTGAATGTTCAGTATGTGAGCAGTGTGTGATTGTATGGACACATTTTTCTTCCTGTAAACGACACAAGATGGAGACAAAGTCAAAGTTTATAGCCAGGTTATTTTAAATACTTAGTTCTACTTTCTTTCACATTTTTAAATGCATATCATTGTTTACTGCACAGGCTGGTTATCAGTATCACCTCGTAGTAGTTTTATAATTTTCTTTTAATACATATCCTTCACAAAAATGTTTTGTTTGTCAAACATACTTTATGTCCAGAGTTTCTAAGAAATGAATCACTACTGTAACTCTTGATGGTTTCTTTCCTCAGACACCGATTTCGTCACATAATCTCAAAAAAATATTTATTAAATCTTGGACTTGAGTATTTTCAGTTCTTAACAGGCCATATATTTTCTGTGTTGTTGTACCATCATCATTAAAACTTAACTGGTCAAGACACAAATTAACACTGAATTTAAGCCTCTGGTTTTGTTCAAAATCACTGTCCACTCAGTCTGTAATTTTGTAGATTTTTTGTGTTTTTTGCTACTTTTGCTGTATAAAGTTTTTAACAAACATCACTTCTTATCATAAGTATAAAATATCCATTCCTTTTTCATTTTTAACCCTTCAAATGCCAGTTTGTTTGCACAATGCACTTGTTGGAAAACAACCTCAAAAATGACCAGTTTCTATATTCTCAGTGCTACTGTTTTTTCTTGCATTATAATATTATTAATGGCACAGTCTGAGATGTGAGACTGATTAACAACAACACTGATTATAGTCCTGGTTATTAAAACCAGAATTTCGTTCAAATTCAGAATTTTAACCCTTTAAATGCCTGATCACATAATGCTAATGATTTATAAAGGGAGAAAAGCATAAAATCACTTTTTTAATGTAATAATACATGCTACTAATTTTTTAACCATCATTGCAGCTAAATGTATGTCAATAATTAGCAGTATCAATGATTTTTATGCATCATTACTTTTTGTGCAGTGACAAAAAAAATAAAATCTCCCACTTATCATTATCATGGATAAAAATAGCCATCTCCTCTTTTTACAAAATGCCATAAAAAACACACATATTAAGATTATATTCAACTTACCAGTTTTTTTTTATTAGAATTGGTCCTGACCATGAAATCCAAAATATTTTTCAATTTCAAAATTTTAACTTTTAAATTTGATTTGAGAAATAAAGCAGTCTTTGTTTACTGAGAACAAAAGAACAACAACAGCGTGTCTTTGTGTGTGTCTGTGTGTGTGTGTGAGAGAGAGAGAGAACATTAAATTGTGTGTTTTAGTGGGTGTGTTTGTGTGTACATGCGTGCGTGCAAGTGTTGAGCCGTAGAATTTGTCTATATACAAGGCTAAAACATAATTTGTCTTTGCAGAGATATATTAATTTATTTATGTACATTTAATTCATTCATTTTTTTCAGCTTTGGTTGACATAATACATATGTTCGTTTAAACAGAGCTAAAAGTAGTTTCTTCATTCATTTGGACAGTAAGCCTGTCATCAGCCTCAGCCTGTCACGTCGCAGCGGTGATGTCACCCCTTTTTTTTTTTTGTATGGCTGTGTCACCCGGACTGGACGGTGCAAGTGCGCGGTTATGGTTGAATGTATGAACATGATGTGAAAGTGAGTACGGCTGGCTGCTTTTCACGGAGGAAACAAACAAAAAAAGAAAATCGAGCACCAGGGGAGAATAAAGTTGCCCAACCTAAGATCCATGCCTGTGTTTTTTTAAGGGTGCAACACAAGTGTGTGTGTGTGTTAGCATGGTCAAGGGCGACAGGATGTGCAAACCACAGTAGAGTGGTCCTTGCAGACACACTTTCCACAGCTGGAGCAAGTGGTGGTCGCCGTTCTTCTCCTGAAGGTGCACAGTTCGCAGCTCCTCCTCATTTTGATGTTGTGCTGTAGGTCACGCTCTGATTCAGACTGCTGTATTCTGGCTGGGTCACCAACATGAGCCCCAGCTCTTCCAGGAACACCCTCTGCTGGTAGATTGCTCATTACCTCATGTGTATATATTGTCTGCGTTTGTTTTCCCTGTCTTGTTGCCAGATGTCATGTCAAATGTACTTCCTTGTGACAGGTCTTCGTCTTGTCAAGTGTGCGTCTGATCTGAGATCTAGCCATTGCTCAAGCAAACAAACCAAGAACCTAGAATTGTAAGAACTTTTATTAAATCACTCAAGCCTCGAGTCTGATCCTGCTTTTGGGTTCACCTGCCTGGATCCGTAATAGTACGATTTGGCCCCGACATGAACCCAGCAGACTTGGACTCGGTGAAAACGCTTCTGACAGCCCAGGACCAGAAGATTCAGCTCCATGAGGCTCAGCTCACCAACATCAGTAGCGGCATAAAGGAGCTGACGGATAGCCACGCGGAACTGAAATCTGGAGTTGACAATCAGGTACGTTACCTGGCTGCCCAGCTGCAGCAGATTATCAACCAGCTGGAAGAAATTACCAACCAAGCCAAAGACCGAAACTGCATCCACGCCGCCATGCCACCTGCTCAGCCGTCTGCATCGCCTCGCCCTGTTCAACTAGCTTTCCCCGAAAAGTATTCAGGAGAGTCCCGTGAGTGTCACTCGTTCCTAACAGTGATCCAGCTGCCTTTTCAAATTCAAATTTATTTATTTAGAGCCCAAAATCACAAACATTGTTTGCCTCGGAGGGCTTTACAATCTGTACAGTTGTGACACCCTTTGTCCTTAGACCCTTGAACCGAAGTCAGGAAACCCTTTATGGGAAAAAGAAGAAACCTGAGGAAGAGCCACAGATGAGGGATCCCTCTCCCTGGGACGGACAGACGTGCAATAGATGCCACATGTACAGAGAACATCATCATCAATCATATATGGAAGTTAAACATGGGTTGTAATAAACTGTAGCTATACTGAGTTCATTGGTTTAGTCCATGTGTGAAGGTATCACAGGTAATGGAAATGAGTCCGTGAGTCCAGGTGCATCTCTAGATGTCCTCATATGGAGCTCTGGCCACTCGACCTTCTCTCCACAACACAGACACAGATCATGTCCCCACCAGGCCAGTGAACCTCAGACAGATGGACCACAACCAGAATCAGTGAGGAACCTGCAAGACTGGAGAGAACAAAGAGGACCGGGGCTCCGGCAGTAACATGCACTTAACCAGCAAAAGTACAGACATTACATAAGGACATAAGAGTATTCACATTAACCAGCTTTAACACTTTAACCAATTTAACCAATCTAACCACTTTAACTACTTTAACCAGTTTAACCACTTTAGCCACTTTTACCAGTTTATAAGGTGACTCCAGTTTGCACTACTACCATAATAAGAGTAGAGGAAGCAAAGGAAGAGGAAAGCAGAGAAAGAGGAAGCAGAGACAGAGGAAGAAGGGAGAGGTGCCCAGTGCATCATGGGAGCCCCCCAGCAGTCTAAGCCTATAGCATAACAGCATAACCAACTAAGGGCGAGCCTGTGCCCACCCCCTAACTATAAGCTTTATCAAAAAGGAAGGTTTTAAGTCTATTCTTAAACACTGACACTGTGTCTGCCTCTCGGACCCAGACTGGGAGCTGGTTCCAGAGAGAACAGGGGCCTGATAGCTGAAGGCTCTGCCCCCTAGACTACTTCTGGAAACCCTGGGAACTACAAGTAAGCCTGCGTTTTGGGAGCGCAGCACTCTAGTCGGATGATAAGGAGTTATCAATTCATTAAGATATGATGGTGCCAGACCAGACCATGTAGAGCCTTATATGTTTTTAAAATCCACTCTAAATTTTACAGGGAGCCAATGCAGAGAAGCCAATACTGGAGTAATATGGTCTCTTTTCCTGGTTTTAGTCAGCACCCGAGCAGCGGCATTCTGGACCAGCTGTAGAGTCTTTAACGACTTGTTCGGGCAGCCTGATAAAAGTGAATTACAATAATCCAAGCCTGGAAGAGACAAATGCATGGACTAATTTTTCAGCATCGCTTTGGGACAAAAAGTGCCTGAAATTTTTGCGATGTTGCGCAGGTGGTAAAAGGCAGACCTTGAAATATGCTTAATATGGGTGTCGAAGGACATATCCTGATCAAATAAAACACCGAGGTTCCTTACAGTGGTGCTGGAGGTCCCCAGTTAACGCCATCCAGCAAGGCTATCTTAGGAGAAAACGTGTTCCTCAGGTGTTTCAGACCTAATAGGATCACTTCAGTTTTATCTGAGTTCAACAGCAGGAAATTTCTGGTCATCCAAGCCTTTATATCTTTAAGGCAGGCCTGGAGTTTCAGGAGCTGATCAGTTTTGTCTGGCTCCATTGATAAATATAATTGTGATGTCATCAGCATAACAATGGAAATCTATGGAGTGCCTCCTGATGATATTGCCAAGGGGCAGCATATACAAAATAAACAGAAATTGGACCAAGCACTGAACCTTGTGGAACTCCATGACAGACTTTAGTATGCACAGAGGATTCATTATTAATATGGACAAACTGAGACCGATCTGATAAGTATGATCTGAACCAGTTTAATGCAGACCCTTTAATACCAAGCAGTTTTTCCATTCTCAGCAACAGGATGTGATGGTCAACTGTATCAAAGGCAGCACTAAGGTCTAACAGGACAAGTACAGACAGAAGCCCTCTATCTGATGCTGTCAACAGGTCATTAGTGACTTTCACAAGTGCTGTTTCTGTGCTATGGTGAGCTCTAAATCCTGACTGAAAAACTTCAAAAAGACTATTACTGTGGAGATAATTACATAACTGGCTGGCAACGGCTTTCTCTAGGATCTTAGACAAAAATGGGAGGTTCAATATTGGTCTGTAATTGGCTAACACATCTGCATCAAGTGTAGGTTTTTTGATCAATGGTTTAATTACAGCTACTTTAAAAGACTTGGGGTACAAAGCCTGACACCAGAGACAGATTAATAATATGCAGCAGTGATGTACCAATCAAATGGGAAAACTTCCTTAAGCAGCGTAGTTGGGATGGGGTCTAGGAGACAAGTTGTTGCTTTCGATGATGAAACTAACGAGGATAATTCGGGAAGGCCAATTGGAATAAAACTGTCTAAGCAATTGTCAGGTTTTAATGTATCTGCTCCTAAATTTCCTGAGTCTGAAGGATCGGAGTCTAACGAGGGCAGATCCTGACAAATTTTGTCCCTAATATTCAAAATCTTGTCATTAAAGAAGCTCATGAAATCATTACTACTTAAACTTAAGGGGATGCAGGGTTCAATAGAGCTATGGCTCTGTGTCAGCCTGGCTACAGTGCTGAAAAGAAACCTAGGGCAGTTCTTATTTTCCTCTATTAATGCCTGATGATATATTGAATAGTAGGCTGCTCTGGCATTACACAGGGCTTTCCTATATGTTTTGAGATTCTCTTTCCAGGCTAGGCGAGAGTCCTATTTATTAATAGGGCTGAATTAAAAATGGCTGCAACTCCACCTCCTCGTCCAGTGTCTCGAGGAACATGAATGTTACAGTGACTCAACGGAGTGGATTCATTTAGGCTAACAAATTGTTCCTGACCTAGCCAGGTCTCAGTAAGGCAGAACAGGTCTATATCAGAGTCAGATATCAAATCATTTATCAGAACAGCCTTAGAGGCCAGAGATCTGACATGTTTAAGAGGCCACACTTAATTTTCTTATTATGCTGTTGCTGAGTTGCTACAGCAGGCAAAAGTGGCCTTCATGGTTTCACATTTGACGGGTAGAGCGGCAGCTTGGGCGACAGCTGAGTGGGCTCGAGGAGCGGACGCCTATAAAGACGTGAAGGTATTTTCTCAGACTCTTTCACGCATGTTTGACCACTCGTCTCCAGCTCGGCAGGCTTCCAGAGCCCTGCTACAGCTGAAGCAGGGAAACAGATGGGTGGTTGACTACGCCGTGGAATTCTCCGGCAATCAAGAACACGTTCGTGGGCGGACTCAACAACCTCATAAAGGACCAGCTGGCACCCCATGAACCGCCAGAGGATTTCGAGGATCTGGTGGACCTGGCGGTCCGTATTGACCTATGGCTTCAGGAGAGGGAGTCGGAGTCGGAACGTCGTCGGTCCAACTGAAGGTCCTCTGAGCCACCCGGGGCGCCCGGGGGTCTCAGAGAGTTCCTGCCGATCCAGCAGCGCTTCCAGGTCAGAACCAGACAGTGCGCCGCCTGCCTTCCAGGATGAGCCCATGCAGTTGGGTCGCACCAGACTCACTCCAGAGGAGCGACAGCGCCGCCTGAAGGAGGGGGTGTATTTTGCTGCGGGCTGACTGGACACCGGGTGGGCGCATGACCGTCAAAAGACAAGGCTCACAAGGCATGAGGAGGGCGCTGGTGAGCCGTTTTAAAGACATCAAACCTCCTCATAGATCTTTAACCGCTGTAACATTGAACATTGAAGTTAAAGATGCATCACTACGAGCTCTCATTGACTCTCATTCTGACGAGAGCCTCACGGACAAGGATTTAGCTAGAAATTTAGGACTAATCAGTTACCCCCTTGATCACCCTGTAAATGCATGTTCATTAGATAGTAAATTATTAAGTAAAGACTCATATTACTCTGAACCTATTGAAATGTTAATAGACCCGAGTCATAGGGAAAAGATTTCTTTTCATCTGTTTGACTGTGCTCATCACCCCCTAATTTTAGGATTCCCTTGGTTGATGAAACACAATCCTTATATCATCTGGGATACTGGGAAAGTTATAAGCTTATATTAAGTTATATTCTTGTCTTGTTTCTTCTTTTCACAGAACGGCTGATCCTCATAGACATCATGAGCCAGATTCCAGCGAATATCGGGATTTAACAAAGAGTCCCACCTTGCTACCATGATCTTCGAGAGGTTTTCAATAAGACCAAAGCCACATCTCTTCCTCCTCATAGACCCTGGGATTGTGCCATAGACCTTCTTCCAGGAGCCCCAATTCCCAAAGCCAGGCTCTACTCCATCTCCGGTCCCGAGAGGAAAGCCATGGATGAGTACATCGAGGCATCACTGAGGTCCGGCATAATCCGCCCATCGTCCTCGCCGGCTGGAGCAGGCTTCTTCTTCTTCGTGGATAAGGACGACTCGCTTCGGCCGTGCATAGACTACAGCGCTCTGAACGACATCACGGTCAAGAACAGGAATCCACTTCCCCTCATCTCCTCCGCTTTTGAGCAGCTCCAGCAGGCCAAGATTTTCACCAAATTGGACCTGCAGAACGCCTATTACCTAGTTACCTATTGCCTATTACCTATTACCTATTACATAGTCAGGATCAGGGACGGCGATGAGTGGAAGACGGGGTTCAACACGCCCACAAGACACTACGAGTATCTAGTGATTCCATTCAGTCTCACTAATGCACCAGTCTTTCAAGGGTTCATAAATGAAATTCTTCGTGAGTACCTTAATGACATTTTAATCTTTTCTTTTCTCCTGATCCTGACACCCACCAGCGTCACGTTCGTCAGGTCCTGCTCCGCCTGCTGGAGAATCAACTCTATGTTAAGGCGGAGAAGAGTGAGTTCCATGCCTCCTCAGTCTCGTTTCTGGGATTCATTGTGGTGGAAAATCAAGTGAAAATGGATCCAGAGAAGGTTAGTGAACTAACCAACTGGCTGCCCCTCACCACTCAAAAGAAGGTGCAGCAATTCTTGGGCTTTGCTAACTTCTATTGCAACGTTTATCAGAAACTTCAGCTCTGTGGCGGCTCCGTTTCATGCACTAACCTCTTCTAAAGTTCCCTTCCAGTGGGGTCCTTGAGCTGAGGAGGTACTCCATCGGCTCAAGGGGATGTTCACATCAGCGCCTGTTCTGACTATGCCGGATCCTCAGCTACAGTCATCATCGTGGAGGTGGACGCCTCCAATGAGGGCGTTGGGGTGGTACTGTCTCAGCGCTCTCCTAAGGACCAACATATTCATCAATGTGCTTTTCTCTCTTGTAAACTGTCTTCTGCAGAGCGCAATTATGATGTGGGGAACCGGGAGCTCTTGGCGACCTGACCGTGTGGTAGGAGTGGTAATTTGGCAAATAGAAAATGAGGTGCAACAGGCTAGCTGTGATGAACCTGTTCAAGAGGGCTGTCCTCTCAACTGGTTGTTCGTACCGGAAGCGATGCGTTCGAAAGTCATCCACTGGGCACACACCTCATTGCTCACATGTCATCCAGGATCTAAGAACAGTCTTCGTGATCCAACAGCGCTTCTGGTGGCCAAACCTAGCCATGGATGTGGCTGAATACATTGCGGCCTGCTCTGTCTGTGCTCGCAGTAAGGCATCGAGGCAGGTCCGGATGGGGTTACTCCAGCCACTACCGGTGCCACACAGACCAAGGTCACATATCACGTTGGACTTCGTCACGGGCCTGCCTCCGTCTAAGGGTAATACGGTTGTGCTGACAGTGATAGACAGATTTTCTAAAATGACTCACTTCATTCCTCTCACCAAACTGCCATCTGCTAAAGAAACTGCCAGCATCATGATTAACCATGTTTTTCGCATTCACGGTCTACCCACAGACATTGTTTCTGACAGAGGTCCACAGTTTGTCTCCACCTTCTGGAAGGAGTTTTGTCAGCTCCTCTGTGCCACCGTCACCTTCTCCTGGCTAAACCAGGAGCTAGAAACCTGCCTGAGATGTCTAGTGGCGCAGAACCAAACAACATGGAGCGACCATCTTACATGGATCGAGTACGCCCACAACTCACTGGCCACTGTTGCCACTGGACTCTCCCCTTTTCAGGTCATCCACGGTTACCAGCCAGCTCTCTTCCCCGTTAATGAGGAAGAGGTGATGGTTCCTTCAGCTCACGTCATGGCAAAAAGGAGCAGAAAGATCTGGGCTGCTGCACGGCGGATGCTTCTCCGGGGTCAGGAAAGGATGAAGGCCGCAGCAGATTGCCATCGCCGTCCTGCTCCAGTCTACGCACCGGGCAAGAAAGTTCACATGCACTCCAGGAAACAGGTTTGTAGGTCCTTTCCTAGTCTCAAAAGTCATTAATCCTGTCTCTATGCAACTTACACTCCCCAGGTCCCTCCAAGTGCACCTAACATTTCACGTCAGCAAGTTGAAACCTGTTTGGGAAAGCCCATTGGTCCCGCCGACCAAGCCCCCGCCTCCGACCAAGGTTCTCGATGTATGTTCAGATTCAGGTCCCTTAACTTCCTCCCATTGTGTGTTTCCCTTGCCATGGTGTGATTGTCTGCCCTGCCCCTGATTGTTTCCACCTGGTGCCCATTACCCATGTCATGTGTATATATTGTCTGCGTTTCCCCTGTCTCGTTGCCAGATTGTCAAATGTACCACCTTGTGACACGTCTTTGTCTCCAAGTGTGCGCCTAAGATCTAGCTATTGCTCAAGCAAACAAACTAAGAATCAAGAATTATAAGATCTTTTATTAAATCTCTTAAAACTCAAGCCTTGAGTCTGGTCCTGCTTTTGGGTTCACCTGCCTGGTAACGATCTGTAATACTCCACCACTGTGCCTATATCGTCCTCACCCCCTGAGGAAGATGAATCAAGCACTGGCTGGTTCTCCTCGTCCTCAGTGGTGATGCTGACCTCCTCTGAGGAGGGTGTCCCCTCATCTTCAGGAGAGGATGTGTCCTCATCTTGGGTAGAAAAAGTCTCTTTCAAGTATAGAGGATTTCTCCCCATCTTTACTCTCCGATCACATCACATAGTCATGTGCTTGAAGCAGTGAATATGACCTTCTTGCCATCTTGCTTGAGAAAAAAATTATCTGGGAGCTGTTAGGCTTACTTATAGAAGTAGTATTGACTGCACCTGCATAAACTCCAGGACAGACTTTGTTTTGTATCTTTGACCTCTGCAAGATGTTCTGTGATTTCTTCTTTGGGGAGAGTAGATATTTAGGTGTGTAAGGGCTATTGTGTAGTAGTGTGTGGCATGAAATGAACATAGCTACAGATGCTTTCAACATGTGCATCAAAGCCAAGTTTGTCTGGGAAACTCAAAGCTCAGTAGCCTCCATCAACATTCACTGCAACTTGGAGGTATGATCCATCATAATTTATCTCACTCTGTCTTTCAAATACATATTTGTGCTGCAATTTCATGTATACATCACTTTTCATGCACAAACACAAATCATTATCTGACATCCTTAAGATCACACCTATATCAACATTATGTCATTCATTCACTCCATTGGAGTGCAATAAGCCATCATACGCCCCTATTGGAACCTATATATGTACTATACCATAGTATACATCAAATATTACATGAAATTGATCTCTTGGGCAAAAATGGACAAATGACAAAATCTGGTAGAAAACATAAAAAAAATATAGTTTTCAAGTGTTGAGTTTAGAATGAAAGCAATTTTATCTTGTATGGTTTAATATTGTGAATAACAAGGAATTGTTATGTCTCGTCGTGTCTGTGATCTATTTTTGTCTTGTTTATCTTTCTGGTGCGTCTTATTTTGAAATATTACCTTTCCTCTAGTTTCCGGTCTCTTTACTTCCTGCCTTGTGTGTTTTCCCACTAGAGTGATTGTCTGCCCGCCCCTGATTGTTTCCACCTGTTCCCCATTACCTCATATATTTTGCGTCTTCCCCTGTGTTGTTTCCAGGTCGTCTTGTATGTCAAGACATAGTGTCAGTGTGCTTTATATCTTGCCAAGCCTGCATCTTATAAGATCAAGTAATTCTATTAAACCATTCAAAGTGTGTGCTATCTTG
Organism: Scortum barcoo; assembly: GCA_023238725.1. Lineage (NCBI taxonomy): Eukaryota > Metazoa > Chordata > Actinopteri > Centrarchiformes > Terapontidae > Scortum > Scortum barcoo. Next base: position 14,455,781 of record CM041535.1, read on the forward strand.
TGCCATCTTGCATTTTGGTTCACCTGTTCTGAGATCAGCATAATAGGAATTAAAAAATGTAGTTTTCATGGGTTTCAATTGGCCATGATGAAGCCAAGGGGTACAATTGGATGTATACAGTATATTATTGATATCTTTAAAGAGCTGAAGTTGAAAATAAAAAAAAGTCAGACAAAGATCCAGACCTTTGGGAAGTTTCATTCCACATGCATTAACACAGTTAAAATGGTCAAAAAAAGAAAGTGAACTGGACACAAATTGCCAGCATCAAGCCCAGAGGGTTAATCATGTTTCATTTGTTGTAACTTCCTTTTTCATCCTTTCTTCTCTGCTTCTCTCATTGTTTCCTTTTTTGCTGGTCTTGGAGAAAAAACTCAAATGCTCAGTAAAATAAAGAAGAATATACAGAACATACAGGGCAACACAAGTATCTGTATTGGTCAACTTTTTCTTTTTGTCCCACATTTAACATTTAATACCACAAACATTTCACTGCACAGAAATCACTGATGTGGACACTATCAACACTGCAGCTGAATTAAGTGTTTTCTTATTATGTTGTGCCATAGTTTGAACAAGTATCAATGTTATTTTGATGTTTCATGTGTGAGAATAGAAACTCAATAACGTCAACAAGCTTTTTGTCCCTATTTTACCTTTTGTCATTGTCAATTCAAATGTACAAAGAAATTGTTGTTTATACTGAATGCAAAGAACAATATCTCACTCTGAATGACATCAGCCCCATCTACTGGTGACTAAATGAAATGACAGCATTCCCTGCTGTTAATAATTCACCCTAGATTTTAACACAGTCGATCGGTGTTCAGACGCCATTACAGGGTGTGAGATTTCTGCTGTAAAACACACATTTGGAGTGTACTAAGTGGAAAGGTGAAGAGACTGTGAGTTGGTGAGTCCTGCTATAGAAAAATAACTTCAGAAACAAATGGCTGAGAAAATTGCTCTTGTTGAAACTTTCCTGAACTGCCAGATGTGTTCAGAGACTTTCAGAGATCCTGTGTCTCTGAGCTGCAACCACAGTTTCTGTTCAAGCTGCCTGAAAAAATTCTGGGAACAAGCTGAAAACAAAAACTGTCCCATTTGTAAAAGAAAATCCTCAAAAGAAGATCCAGATGTGAACTTTTCACTGAAAGAACTGGCTGACTCCTTTGCTGGGAGAAAGAAAACTGGATCATCTGAGACAGAAAAGGAAGAGAAGAAGGTGGAGGTGGTGTGTAGTAAACATCAGGAAGAGCCCAAACTGTTCTGTAAAGATGAAGACAGAGCTGTGTGTCCTGTCTGTGAGTTTTCTCTCCACCATGGTCACAAAGTGGTTCCTGTAGAACAAGCAGTCAGTGACCTGAAGGAGCAGCTTAAATCTGACTTAAAGGCTCTTCAGGACAAGCGGGACAAATACAAACAAGTGGAGGAAACATACAATGAAGTGATTCAATACTCCAAGAAGCAGCTGTTGTCCACAGAGAGGCAGATCAGAGCAGAGTTCAACAAGCTCCACCAGTTCCTGAGAGAGGAAGAGGAGTCCAGACTGGCAGCTCTGAGGGAGGAAGAGGAGCAGAAGGGGAAGAATGATCAGCAGAGAGATGAAGATGATTCAGGAGCACATCTCCTCTCTGTCAGACAGTATCTGTGCTGTTAAAGAAGACCTGCAGAAACACAACGTGCCGTTCCTCAGCAGTTATAAACCCACTCAGACCAGAGCCAGAGTCCAGGGCTCACTGTCAGATCCACAGCTGCTCCCAGGACTGCTGATAGATGTGGCCAAACACCTGGGCAACCTGTCCTTCAGAGTCTGGGAGAAGATGAAGGACAAGGTCCACTTCAGTCCTGTCATTCTGGACCCAAACACTGCAAGTCGTTGGCTCTATCTGTCTGATGATCTGACCAGTGTGAGATGTGGAGACACAAAACAGCAGCTTCCTGACAATCCAGAGAGAAACACTGAGTATACCTTTGTTCATGGCTCTGAGGGCTTCAGCTCAGGGAAACACAGCTGGGAGGTGGAGGTGGGAGACCATCCTAGCTGGATTGTGGGTTTGGTTAAAGAGTCAGCTGAAAGGAAGGGAGAGACATTTGCCACACCAAAATATGGAATCTGGTGTTTGTTGCATCGCAGTGGAAAATACACAAATGGTCTTTGGTAAGACTGTCAAAGTGAAGAAGAGTCTCCAGAGGATCAGAGTCCAGCTGGACTATGACAGGGGGGACGTGTCCTTCTACGACCCTGAAGACATGACTCACATCTACACTCACAGAGACACTTTCACTGAGAAACTCTTCCCATATTTCCATATTGGAGAGGCTGGTGATGCAAAAACTGTTGATATCAAAATCTGTCAAACTGATTTTTCTCTGTGATGTTCAGAAATGTGAGTTAATTGTCTCAACTTTTACCTTCAAAATGTTTGTGTCATGATTCGTTTGAGGTTTATTGAACTCTAAACTCATCATCACACTTTACACCCAAACCAGCAATCTGGATCTGTTTCTCTCTTATTTTTTCTTTTACATATAAAGCAGATTTGATTCGATGTCGAGGGTCACAAAATTGTTGTTTCTCACTGTAAATAATTCAAAGCTTTCAGTTAAAAACCATTTGGAAAAGAAAAGACTTTACTCTGACCTCCATGTCTGTCTGGATCACATCAGAAAAATCTTGAGAAATAAACTTTAAACCAGAGTAAAAATATATCTCCCAAATACTGAAATTGTATTGTATCATCCAGGTTTAAACTTTCATACAAGTACAAATTCTGAATATTTGAATATACAATATTAGCCTCATTAGCAGCATTTTGTTTTTTATCAGACTCACATTATAACATCAACACTATCTGCTGTAAAATATGTTGTTCACAAATGTTTGATTCTTTAAAGTTTATCGTCACAAGCATTTAATTTTCACTTGTAAGATTTCTAGATCATCTGACAGGTTTTTTCAGTTTTGATCATGTTTTAATGACATTTTTTTATTCTCTCCTCTCATTTATCTGAGTAGTATCAAAACACATTCTGGCTCTGATTGATTGTTATTTGATCTTTTCTTCTTCAGCAGAGTGTCACAACGTCTGCCTCAGTCCTGTTTTTGCTCATTCCTCTCTGACCCTCCCTTCAGCCGTCTTTCTCCTCCTCCATGCTCGTGCTTTTCTTTGCCATCTTTGCCTGTTCTCTCTCCATCCACCAGGTGCCCTCCAACTTTTCCACCTGTCCTGGTCACCTGACTCTCACATCCAGCCACTCCCTCCTGCCCTGCTGTGACTGTACCTGACTTCTCCGTCGACTCTCTCACGTGTTTCCACTTTCCCTCATCAGCTCTTCCTGCATATACCAGCACATTTTCCCCAGTCAGTCCCCAGATTGTCAGTGATGCTGATGTCTTTTCTTTCTAACCACCTGAAGCTGATCTCTTCCTGTTTTTCACTGTAATCTGTTCCTGGATTTTTACCTTTGGCCTTTTACCACCCAACTCACCAGCCTTGTCCTTTTGGATTTGTTGTTCCTTTCTCAACTAAACTTCCTTTCACTCTGTTTGCAGAGTGTGTGTGTTTTATTTTCATTTTGTGTGTGTGTGTGTGTTTTATTTTTTTGTGTGTGTGTGTGTGTGTGTTTTATTTTTATTGTGTGTGTGTGTGTGTGTGTTTTATTTTTTTTATGTGTGTGTGTGTGTGTGTGTGTGTGTGTGTGTTTCATTTTATTGTGTGTGTGTGTGTGTGTCCTGTCTTTTTTCCTGGAATTCACCAGCTGGAACAAGCAGAAGTGATTTATTGTCTGAAATGAATGATCTTGTTTTTTATCAGACCACAATATAACCTAAAGTTTATCTCTAAGTTTATGTTTGATTCTTTAACTTTGATCTCTATTTTGTCTCCAGTTTTTGTGATTCTTTAACTTTGATCCAGTTGTTTGATTCTTTAACTTTGATCTTCTGTGAGATTTTTTGAAACAGAAATGTCTTATGTTTGTGAGATTTTTTGGATCTTCTGTTATTTCTGTTATTTCTGTTTTGAGGAGCAAGTTTTCAATGATGTGTTTTTCTGTTTTAATTATGATTTAATTCCAGTTTTTACACTTTACTCAGAGTCTCATAAGTATCAAAACACATTTTTTCGATCTGATTGATTTTTTGTCAGGAATCATTGTTAAGGGTTTTCATGTGTTTCTACTGTCTGAAATTAATTGTGCAAAACAGTTTTCATCTTTGTTTTTTGTTTCCTTGTGATCCCTCAGTAGTAGAAACATGTACATATATGTCATTTTTAAATCTGTAATTTATTCTTTAAGGATTGTAAAAGTTAAGGATTGAAGGATCTGTTGTTTTGTCAGAGTTTATTGAAGATGATAACTACTGTAACATTGATCCACAAGAAAAATGTGTCTACAAGATGCTGAAACTGTATCACATCAAAACAAAGCTGTTAATTATTCTGTGATTCTGCTTATCAGCATCTTCTTTTCAGTCAGACATTGTATAGTAGTATAAATCCACATTGACTGAATACTTTCTTTCAATGTTTCAGTATTTTTTAATCATCACTTGTCAATGTGAGTTATTTTTTTGGTACTTTTGGTGGGTTATTTCACTTTATTTCTTCACGGTGTTTGTGGTATGTTTTGTTGTGTATTCATGGTATTCATGGTCGGTGACATGAATGATAAATGACAATGTCCACTTCATGATCAATATAAACAAACAAAAAGATATACAATTAAGTTAAATATGTTTTATTTTCTAAATCAATCAAAATACAAATGTTAGATGCTGCTGCTGAAAAATCAACATTATTAAATCAAATGAGATGCTGCTGCTTCACATTATTAAATCACCAGCATTTTTTTTCATAATTTTGAGTATGAGGTTGTTTTCTGTTTCTTTAGATTCGTCAAATATTCAAATTCTGTCAAATATTCAAATTACTTACAAAAGGAAAAACAAAATACAAAAGGAAAAACAAAATAACTACAACTACAAATAATACAAGAAAATTATACAACCATCTTAAACTACTCTAAATTTTGTACAACTGCGTCTAACCACCGCAGATCTTAGCTAAGGTTAGCGACTTAGCTAAGGTTAGCGACTTTGTTCCAAAGAGCTTTCCAAAAGCTTAAATTTTGTCCAAAACTCTTTTCTTATTAATTTTGCCTAATTTTGCTAACTTTAATTAAGTTTTAATTTGGTTCAGTGGTTAGCTCCTTTCATCCAGTAGCGGTGTGTCAATGCTAGCTTCTCCTCTGCCTCCTTATTAGCAATGGCTTCTCCCTCCTTCTCTCCTCTCTCCTGCTCGGTGTGTCAGATGTTTAGCTACTCCTCTGCCTTTAGTGTAAATGGTCCAATGTAGTTTATATGTAGTTTTGTAATAAATGTAATAAAGTTTATATGTACCTTATATGTAGTTTTGGTAAAGGCTGAGGCTGTAGCTGACAGAATTAGAGTTTTAGTTTTGGGGGCGAGGCTCGGCAGAGTTACCAAGTTTGTGGCTAGCAGAGCAGTTAGCAGCGTAGTTAGAGCCAGTCCCCAGGCAGTAGCCAATCCCCAGTTAGCAGTTAGCCAGTCAATAGCCGGCTAGCAGGTTAGCATCAGTCCCCAGCACTGCCTGACTCCCCGGCAGACTCCCCCCAAGCAGCCGGGCGGCTGGGTGACTGTTGAAGGAGGAGGCTGGGAGGAGGAGGAGGCAGAGCTCCCGGCACGGCTCCAAGTCCACCACCAGCCGGGCGGCTGGGTCACCAGCTCCCCCCTCACCACTTCACCACCAAGCACTTTGCGTCAAAAAAGTCCACCTAATAAACGGTAGTCCACCAAGCGCACTTTCAGAAGTCCAATAAATTCTCCCCCTCAGCAGCAAACCCGCTGTTATTGCTGACAAAACCAGCTCTGCCAGTTATTGGCTCCATGGCAGCTCCATAGTCCGACACGTGAACGTGAAGTTAGCAGCACCGGGGAACAGTCAGATGCATCCCTGCGGCCAGAGGGGGCGACATCGAGTCAAATTTAAACTGCTGGCAAAGATAAACGATAAGCGTAAATGATAAAACATTAATGTAAATATCATGGTAAAATTGTACGCATTAATTCATCGGCATTACGCCAACGGAAGTCACGCAGAAATAATGTGGAGTCAGAATTAATGTGGGATTACGCCAATCGGTAAGTTTGCAGAAATAATGTGGAGTCGGTGTGTAAGTTTGAAAAAATTCGTTGATTCATAAAAAGTCTGAAGTCACCAGAAATGGCGTAATGACCGGACTCCGTAGTTTTCTCGAGATGTGTGTTTTTTGACCCCTTCCTAATCTGACCAGTGATGACGTCATTCCACCGGTGGTTAACGAGGTGGTGTCGAGGTGGCAACCTGCAAACGGTCGTGGCAGCGGGCTTTATTATTTATAATTGGCATTGGCAGCCTTTTTGGGGGAGATCTGGCCTGATTAGGAGAGATGGTATCCCATCCCACTTTGGCTGCTGAGAGCCGCAACATTCTCCTGTCAACTGTCTAGAAATATAGAAAGTTTTTTATTAGTTCTAATTCCTAATTCATTGACATACCAGAAAAACATAACCAGACCAGTTTGTAAGACATACAGTAAGAGTTGACCAGCTGCAGTCTGAGAAATTACACGCTTCTCTGCGCCTCCATTAGAGCAGCTGCACACCCAATATAATATAGAAAGTTCTTTACTAGAACCAGAAACTGTGTCTAGAATAGAATACTGTGCCCAAGCTTGCGACCATTTAAACTCTTAAAACCAAAAGGGGAGGGGAGTTCAATTCATAAAAATCTAATAAAAATTAACTAATAAAAATTAATACAACCGCTGTAGCAACTCAGCAACAGTTGCTGACAATCATAAACAATCAACAACAATCATAAACTCAGCAGTTCCAGTTCCTTCACAAAAACATCCTGTTTGTCAGACATACTTAATGTCCAGAGTTTCTGAGAAATTAATCACTTTCACTACTGTAACTCTTGATGGGTTCTTTCCTCAGACACCAAAATGATCTAAAAAAAAATAATTAAATCTTGGACTTGAGTATTTCCAATTCTTAACAGTTAACAGACTAACCATCATCATTATCATCTTGAGTCATTATGTGGGTGGCCCATTTCAATTTTGAATGATAAAATTAAAAATTAATTGATGCTGTAACCAACCAGTTGTTTCATCATTGAAACGCAATTGGGTCAGCAATATGTGGTATTATTGTACAATTTTATGTGGGTGGCCCTCAATAGTTACTTTCATAAAATTAAAAATTCTCCCTTCAGGACACAAATTAACACTGAATTTCATCATGTTTCATTTGTTGTAACTTTCTTTTTCAGATCAGTTAACAAGTTCCATGCTCATTAATTTGTTTTGTTCTCAATATGTGGTCACCCATTTCTTATACCTGTACACCATGTTATTCTCACACATGTGGGTGGGCCCATTTCCAGCAATACCCTGTTGGCACTGTACCTTTACACTTATGACATAAAATTAAAAATTCATTCACATACCATAGTTCCTCCTTTTAACCTGTCTGCAAGCTTTAGTTGTTTACCCTGGACCTTTTTTATTGCCAATCAAATATTAATTTATCACCCTTCCTCTATTTCTCTTTTTACACCAATTTAGTTGTTTTTGCCAATTTTACCTCCTTTCTCTCCCTTCAGCCACACATCAGGGTAGTCTCTTTTACTTCTCCTGTCTACTGATCTCTACTTTTGTTCAACGAATAATTGAGCTTAAAACAAGGGTATTTCCCCAGGCCCTAAATTTTCATTCTCCATCCATCCGTCCACTAGATGCTCTCAGACTCTCTCTTCCATCTGCTCACCCATTTCTACTCAGGCAATAAAAAAACTGTAAAACAAAGTCCAAAGATATTACCTGCCAGATCGTGTTAAGAGGTAAAAATACCCCTTCCTGTCGGTGACTAAATTTGCAAAACACATGTTGCTTGAAAGTCTTCCAGATTCTGAAGGAGAGGTTTAACAGGATTATTTCCAGCACCATAAACCCTGAAATCTGGCACCTGTACCATTTGGAGGAGTATAAGGAACAAACTGCAATTAAAGACAATTTGGTGAGTCTCTCATTTAAAAACAAATCCAGAGGAAATAAATTTACATGGCTGAGACAGCTTTTCTTGAAAGTTACCTGAACTGCCACTTATTTGTAAATGTCTCCTCCTTTTTTCCTGTCTCTTTTATGTTTACCCATTAATTTATTGACTCGCCTTTTCAAGAATTCAAACGAGTGGAGGAAACATACAATGAAGTGATTCAACATCACAGAACTCCTCCTGTCTGCCTGGATTGTTTGTATTTGGGTCCCATCCGCGCAGCTGCCTCTCACTTGTCTGCCTCAACACTTGTTGAGCAAGCAGTGTAGAGAAGGCCACAGCTGATTTCCTCCAGTGGAAGAAGACTGCACCATCAGGATGTAAAAGCACACATCGAACTTGAACTTGATTTTAGATGGTGTTTGAACATGTGGGACAGTTGTTGGCTGGGGTTGATGGTTGATGGAGGATGCTTGTTTGCTGGTTTATGTTGTGAAAATGGTGACTTAAACGTGTTTAAATAATAATTTATATGCCCTGATCACTTAGCAGAAAAAGAAATGCTGTGTTTTCATAATTAATGTTTAACTATCATCATAATAATTATTATTATTGTTAGTATTTTAGCACTAACACTTTACTGATAACAAGATTGTAAACTGAAGTGCTGTTGCTATGGTTACTTGTAGTGTAATACACAGACAATATACTTTGTGCACTTCTTTTATAAAAAACAAAAAAGAAACAGGTAATCTGTTGTACATATCAGTCCTGACACACAATATCAACCTGTCAGCCAATCAGAAACATCTGATTTCTGCACATCATTTTCATAATATTGCCATGGTAAAACTATGCCATGCCATAACAGTTTTCCATCGACATCACAACACAGAAAAAAAGCATTTTCCATTCATTCCGATGTTTCCTGTGATGTTTCCTGTGAAAAAGAAAAACCTCAGGTAGAGGTGGTCAGATAGGTGGTCAGATATCCGAATGTGTATGTGTTGTATTGTGCACACACATACAGACGCACATCATTTTCATAATATTGATGCAGTGCTGGTTTTATCCACTGGGAGGTCAGGGAGAGCTCAGGTATGCTGGTGGTGTGTGCTACTGTACCTGAGAGTCAGACCTAGAGCCGGCCTGAAGGCCTCTGGACCTTATCAATATGCACAGCATCCACTGTATGTGTTGTATTGTAGAGAGGAGCACACAATCAAATATTAACTGAGCTAGAGAGGAGCCAATCAAATATTAATTTATCACCCTTCCTCTATTTCTCTTTTTACAGCTCTGCTCTCTTGCTGTATCACCCTTCCTCTATTTCTCTTTTTAGTGTTACATGGACTGAGAGCTCATAATGCAGAACAAGGAGCTCTGGCTCTGGAGCACACATCTCAAGTTAGTGCTGGTTTTATCCACTGGGCTTAAAATATTTCTTAAAAAATAACATAAGGTCAGGGAGAGCTAACACACTGAAAATGCTGGTGGTGTGTGCTACTATATGTGGGTTAAATATGTTTTGGTTGTACCTGAGAGTCTCTTGTTTGTTAGTGAGATAATATATGATGAATTGTTCACTCTTGCTGGACAATAAACTGATGAGCAAAGTGCAGCAGCATGTCAGGCACCCACACCACTGATGTCAGTCAGGCAATAAAAAAACTGTAAAACAAAGTCCTCTGATAAATATATGTGAATTCCAAAAGAGTAAATTATAATGAATCACAAATATTAGAGCCGGTAAAAATCTACCCCTTCCCCTGATGAGTGAACATGTTTCAGGCCTCTGGTAAAAGCACACCTTATCAATATTGAGAGAGCCACACGCCAGAAGCACAGGACTCATTTGGAGGAGTATAAGGAACACTCTGTCTCTCATTTAAAAACAAATTCCAGAGGAAATAAATGCCTGAAAAAAACACTTGAGCCGGAGAGGAGCCACGTGTGTGACTTTCAGAGATCAAATATTAATTTATCACCCTTCCTCTATTTCTCAGAAAAGGAAGAGAAGAAGGTGGAGGTGGTTTTTACTGTAAAGATAGCTCTGGCTCTTCTCAAGTTAGCCTGTAACACAAGTGGAGGAAACATACAATGAAGTGATTCAACACTCCAAGACTGAAAACACACACAGTCTCTGTTCACTCTTGCTCCCTTACAAAAGAAAAAACAAAATAATAACTACAAATAATAAAAGAGTTTTTCAAAATAACCCTCAGTATTTTCAAAACAAACAATTTCTCACTGTAGAGGCTCTGCATGTAAAGAAACCTGAATGAACCTCATACCACCCTGAGCTTGTGTATGGTTTAACCATCACATTTCATTCATTTTTCAGGTATTAACATTATTGAATGTTCAGTATGTGAGCTCCTGGGGGAGCGCTCAGGTTAAGTGTTTTATAATTTTCTTTTAATACATATCCTTACATGGACTGAGTTTCTAAGAAATGAATCGGAGAGCTCTATCTGGTGTCAAATGCAGAACAAACTATAATGGAGAGGAAGGATTCTGCTGCTGGAGCACACATAATACAGGGAGTCTTTCTTTTAGTACAAGTACTCACCTGCACGTCAGTGGTGGGTCTGATTCTGTTCAACGAATAATTGCTAAAACAAGGAGCTTACACATATTTCTTAAAAAATACAGGGTAGTCTTTCTTTTACTGATTAACCACACAAGTACTAATGAATTGTTTTTAGGCTGGACAAAAAAAATAAAATCTCCCACTTATCATTATCATGGCCACCTGCATGTTAGGTGGAAATCCAAAATATTTTTCAATTTCAAAATTTTAACTTTTAAATTTTATTTGAGAAATGGTGATCTCAAAGAAAATGTGGAGGACAGGAGGAAAACTTGCCCACCACATCATGTTATTTTACAGTAGTTATCTACTGATCTCTACTTTTGTTCAACGAATAATAATTGCAAAATTGAGCTGTAAAACAAGGGCTTAAAATATTTCTTAAAAACCAACATAATTTTATTTAATTCTGTTGTTTCCAGATTAACCACACAAGCTAATGAATTGTTTTTAGGCTATTTCATGATTTGATCCATTGTTTTGGAGCCCATACGCTGTATATCAGTTTCCTCTTACAAAAATTCTTTGGATCTTTGGTTAGCTGTGGGTCATTTGCATTAGACTAAGGTTATTTTGGGGCAACAAACATTTGTAGGCTATATGTGGGTTAAATATGTTTTGGTTGATTTTACAGTTGTCTCTGTTGCAGGTATGAAGGGTTACTTTCATGATTTCAAGTGATTAAATCCCTTGTTTGTTAGTGAGATAATATATGATGAATTGTAATGTAAAAGCAGCTGTTGTCAACAGACACTGGTAAAAGCAGCTAAGTCCCTGTCAACAGACAAAACTTCAAAACACATAAGTACATATCCAATGCGACTGGTAACCTAAGTCCATAATAATAAATACTGAGTGAGCAAAGTGCAGCAGCATGTCAGGCACCCACACCACTGATAGTGAACTAAAACTGGCTGCCCCTCCACAGTCAAGGCAATAAAAAAACTGTAAAACAAAAGTCCAAAGATATTAAAGTCCTGATACAAAGATATTAAGAGACCTGATAGATATATGTGAATTCAAAAGAGTCAAAAGAGTAAATTGATAATGAATCACAAATATACATACAGCTTCTTAACATCATAGGTTCAGTATGTATTGTCTTAAGAGGTTGAAGTTATGAAATGTTTTTATGCAATAAAAATCTACCCCTTCCTGTCGGTGACTAAATTTGCAAAATGGAGTCAGAGGCAGATGAGTTGAACATGTTTGAGTCAAAAATAAACTTGAAAGTCTTCCAGATTCTGAAGGAGAGGTTTAACAGGATTATGGACATAACCCCTTCAACCTGCTGGTAATAAAAGCACATTGTGCTCTTCACAGTTAATGATTAACTAACAAAAGAAGCTGGTGGAATTGAAACCAAATTCTGACATTGCTGAAGAGAGCCACAACGCCAGAACACTGTAAGAGATCTCAAACAAACAGGACTCATTTGGAGGAGTATAAGGAACAAACTGCAATTGAAAGACAATTTGGTGAGTGTCTCATTTAAAAACAAATTGCCGGAGGAAATAAATGCCTGAAAAAAACGCTATAGAAAAATAACTTCAGAAACAAATGGCTGAGAGAGCTTCTTCTTGAAAGTTACCTGAACTGCCATGTGTGTTCAGAGACTTTCAGAGATCCTGTGTCTCTGAGCTGCAACCACAGTTTCTGTTCAAGCTGCCTGAAAAAATTCTGGGAACAAGCTGAAAACAAAAACTGTCCCATTTGTAAAAGAAAATCCTCAAAAGAAGATCCAGAATGTGAACTTTTCACTGAAAGAACTGGCTGACTCCTTTGCTGGGAGAAAGAAAACTGGATCATCTGAGACAGAAAAGGAAGAGAAGAAGGTGGAGGTGGTGTGTAGTAAACATCAGGAAGAGCCCAAACTGTTCTGTAAAGATGAAGACAGAGCTGTGTGTCCTGTCTGTGATTTCCTCTCATCATGTGGGTCACAAAGTGGTTCCTGTAGAACAAGTAGTCAGTGACCTGAAGGAGCAGCTGAAATCTGACTTAAAGGCTCTTCAGGACAAGAGGGACAAATTACAAACGACGTGGAGGAAAACATACAATGAAGTGATTGAACACTCCAAGAAGCAGCTGTTGTCCACAGAGAGGCAGATCAGAGCAGAGTTCAACAAGCTCCACCAGTTCCTGAGAGAGGAAGAGGAGTTCCAGACTGGCAGCTCTGAGGGAGGAAGAGGAGCAGAAGGGGAAGAAGATCAGCAGAGAGATGAAGATGATTCAGGAGCACATCTCCTCTCTGTCAGACAGTATCTGTGCTGTTGAAGAAGACCTGCAGAAACACAACGTGCCGTTCCTCAGCAGTTATAAACCCACTCAGACCAGAGCCAGAGTCCAGGGCTCACTGTCAGATCCACAGAGAGAAGGCCACAGCTGCTCCTCAGGAGCTGCTGATAGATGTGGCCAAACACCTGGGCAACCTGTCCTTCAGAGTCTGGGAGAAGATGAAGGACAAGGTCCACTTCAGTCCTGTCATTCTGGACCCAAACACTGCAGGACGCTGGCTCTATCTGTCTGATGATCTAACCAGTGTGAGATGTGGAGACACAAAACAGCAGCTTCCTGATAATCCAGAGAGAAACACAGACTTTGCTGATGTTCATGGCTCTGAGGGCTTCAGCTCAGGCAAACACAGCTGGGAGGTGGAGGTGGGAGACCATCCTGACTGGAATATAGGTTTGGTTAAAGAGTCAGTTGAACAGGAAGGGAGAGAGATGTGCCTTCACCAAAATATGGAATCTGGTGTTTGTTGCATCGCAGTGGAAAATACACAAATGGTCTTTGGTAAGACTGTCAAAGTGAAGAAGAGTCTCCAGAGGATCAGAGTCCAGCTGGACTATGACAGGGGGGAAGGTGTCCTTCTACGACCCTGAAGACATGACTCACATCTACACTTACAGAGACACTTTCACTGAGAAACTCTTCCCATATTTCTATATTGGAGAGGCTGGTGATGCAAAAACTGTTGATATCAAAATCTGTCAAACAGATTTTTCTCTGTGATGTTCAGAAATGTGAGTTAATTGTCTCAACTTTTACCTTCAAAATGTTTGTGTCATGATTGTTTGAGGTTTATTGAACTCTAAACTCATCATCACACTTTACACCTCAAACCAGCAATCTGGATCTGTTTCTCTCTTATTTTTTCTTTTATATATAAAGCAGGTTTGATTCGATGTCGAGGGTCACAAAATTGTTGTTTCTCACTGTAAATAATCCAAAGTGGTTTTCATGCACAAAAACACATTTACATCTAATTTCTTACAGTTAAAATTGATTTGTCACATTTGAAAAGAAAATTAAGACTTCACTCTGACCTCAGTGTCTGTCTGGATAAATAAAGTTTAAACCAGAGTAAAAACATATCTCCCAAATACTGAAACTATATTGTATCATCCAGGTTTAAACTTTCATACAAGTACAAATCAGTTCTGAATATTTGAATATACTTTATTAGCCTCATTAGCAGCAATTTGTTTTATTCAGAATCACAATATAACATCAGCTCTATCTGCTGTAAAATATGTCGTTTACAAGTGTTTGATTTTTTAAGGGTCTGTTTGTCATCACCAGCCTTTAATTTTCACTTGTAAGATTTCTAGATCATCTGACAGGTTATTTCAGTTTTGATCATGTTTTAATGACATTTTTTATTCTCTCCTCTCATTATCTGAGTAGTATCAAAACACATTCTGGCTCTGATTGATTGTTATTTGATCTTTTCTTCTTCAGCAGAGTGTCACAACATCTGCCTCAGTCCTGTTTTTGCTCATTCCTCTCTGACCCTCCCTTCAGCCGTCTTTCTCCTCCTCCATGCTCGTGCTTTTTCTTTGCCATCTTTGCTGTTCTCTCTCCATCCACCAGGTGCCCTCCAACTTTTCCACCTGTCCTGGTCACCTGACTCTCACATCCAGCCACTCCCTCCTGCCCTGCTGTGACTGTACCTGACTTCTCCGTCGACTCTCTCATGTGTTTCCACTTTCCCTCATCAGCTCTCGGTGCATATACCAGCACATTTTCCCCAGTCAGTCCCCAGATTGTCAGTGATGCTGATGTCTTTTCTTTCTAACCACCTGAAGCTGATCTCTTCCTGTTTTTCACTGTAATCTGTTCCTGGATTTTTACCTTTGGCCTTTTACCACCCAACTCACCAGCCTTGTCCTTTTGGATTTGTTGTTCCTTTCTCAACTAAACTTCCTTTCACTCTGTTTGCAGCGTGTGTGTTTTATTTTTATTGTGTGTGTGTGTGTGTTTTATTTTTATTGTGTGTGTGTATGTGTGTGTGTGTGTGTGTGTTTTATTTTTATTGTGTGTGTGTGTGTGTGTGTGTGTGTGTGTGGCCTCTCTTTTTTCCTGGAATTTACCAGCTGGAACAAGCAGAAGTGATTTGTTGTCTCAAATGAATTATCTTGTTTATTTTCAGACCACTGGTGGAATATAACCTAAAGTTTATCCTCTATTTTGTCTCCAGTTGTTTGATTCTTTAACTTTGATCTTCATGAAAGAGAAATGTTAGTTTGGGAGATTTTTTGGATCTTGTTCTGGAGATGAATGTTATTTCTGTTTTTAACATCCTTTAATTCCAGTTTTCACACTTTACTCAGAGTCTCAAAACACATTTTGGATATGATTGATTGTTGTTTTTTTCAGGAATCATTGTTGAGGGTTTTCAAGTGTTTCTACTGTCTGAAATTAATAGTGTAAAACAGTTTTCATCTTTTTTTTTTCCTTGTGATCCTCAGTAGAAACATGTACATATATGTCATTTTTATATGTCATTTTTAAATCTGTAATTTATTCTTTGCCTTGAGCAGTTAAGGATTGAAGGATCTGATTGTTTGTCAGAGTTTATTGAAGATGATAAGTACTGTAACATTGATCCACAAGAAAATGTGTCTACAAGATGCTGAAACTGTATCACATCAAAACAAAGCTGTTAATTATTCTGGTTATCAGCATCTTCTTTTCAGTCAGACATTGTATAGTAGTATAAATCCACATTACTGAATACTAAATGTTTCGGTTTTTTTAATAATCACTTATCAATGTGAGTTATGTTTTTGGTACTTTTGGTGAGTGATTTCACTTTATTTCTTCACGGTGTTTGTGGTATGTTTTGTTGTGTATTCATGGTGACGTGAATGATAAATCATAATGTCCACTTCATGATCAACATAAGGGAAGAAAAAGATGTACAACCTGGTTAAGTTAAATATGTTTTATTTTCTAAATCAACTCTGTATTTATAAAATTCACACGAGATGATGCTGCTGCACATGATTAAATCACCAGCAGTTTTTAATGATAGTTTTGGATATGAGGTTGTTTTCTGTTTCTTTACATATATCTATCAAATATTCAAATGACTTTACAAAAGAAAAACAAAATAATAACTACAAATTATAAAAGAAAATTAAACAACCAGTTTTCAAAATCAATATACAATATTTAATTTTGACCCAATAATGGTGAAATCTCCATTTTCTATTTTCAAAACAAACAATTTCTCACTGAAACACTTTCAGCCTCAACATTTCTGGACAGCAAAACTTATTTATATCAACTGCATGTAAAGAAACCTGAATGAACCTCATACCACCCTGATGAAGACTAAATAACTGAAAACATGTGACCAATAAAACCTGGCATATTGGATAAGAGCTGTGCAACTTGTTTCATTTTGATGAAGATGTACTGATTCTCACACTGGTCTGTACCTCACTGTGTGTGTGTCCTCAAAACTACAAACACTCAGAAATTTAAATGATGTTGAAACTTTATCCTCCTACAACTTCACTGCATGATTATAAACTCTAAAGGGAGTACTGAGGGTCGTATTGACAGAGATTTAGTGATGGGTGTCGTTCCCTGATTTTCACTAAAGATTTGGTTCTTTTAACAAGTGGAGTCAGTCAGCAGGACTGTATAATGCTGACACAATGGAAGAGCATTTCCAAGAAGACAGCATTGTTTTAGAAATGGTTTAACCATCACATTTCATTCATTTTATAACAAACTTAATGTAGTTTTGAGGTGTCGACATGCTCACATATTCCATAATGTCATCAACATTATTGAATGTTCAGTATGTGAGCAGTGTGTGATTGTATGGACACATTTTTCTTCCTGTCAAACGACACAAGATGGTAGACAAAGTCAAAGTTTCATAGCTTGGTTATTTTAAATACTTAGTTCTACTTTCTTGTCACATTTTTAACATGCATATCATTGTTTACTGCACAGGCTGGTTCATCAGTATTCACCGTCGTAGTAGTTTCTGATAATTTTCTTTTAATATATATCCTTCACAAAAATAAATCCCATTCTGTTTGTCAAGACATACTTTATGTCCAGAGTTTCTAAGAAAGTAAATCACTACTGTAACTCTTGATGGGTTCTTTCCTCAGACACCAGATTTCATCACATAATTTCAAATAAATATTTATTAAATCTTGGACTTGAGTATTTTCAGTTCTTAACAGGATATATATTTTTTTGTGTTGCTGTACCATCATCATTAAAACTTCAATTGGTCAAGACACAAATTAACACTGAATTTAAGCCTCTGGTTTTGTTCAAAATCACTGTCCACTCAGTCTGTAATTTTGTAGATTTTTTGGGTGTTTTTTGCCTACTTTTGCTGTATAAAGTTTTTAACAAACATCACTTCTTATCATAAGTATAAAATATCCATTCCTTTTTCATTTCAGTTTTAACCCTTCAAATGCCAGTTTGTTTGCACAATTCACTTGTTGGAAAACAACCTCAAAAATGACCAGTTTCTATATTCTCAGTGCTACTGTTTTTTCTTGTATTATTAATGGGACAGTCTGAGATGTGAGACTGATTAACAACAACACTGATTATAGTCCTGGTTATTAAAACCAAAATTTCATTCAAATTCAGAATTTTAACCCTTTAAATGCCTGATCACATAATGCTAATGATTTATAAAGGGAGAAAAGCATAAAATCACTTTATTTAATGTAATAATACATGCTGATTTATTTTTTAACCATCATTGCAGCTAAATGTATGTCAATAATTAGCTGTATCAAATGATTTTTAATGCATCATTACTTTTTGTGCAGTGACAAAAAAAAATAAAATCTCCCACTTATCATTATCATGGATAAAAATAGCCATCTCCTCTTTTTACAAAATACCATAAAAAACACACATATTAAGATTATATTCAACTTCCCACAGTTTTTTTTTAATTAGAAATGGTCCTGACCATGAAATCCGAAAATATTTTTCAATTTCAAGAATTTTAAGTTTTAAATTTGATTTGAGAAATAAAGCAGTATTTGTTTACTGAGAACAAAAGAACAACAAAAGCTTTGTGTGTGTCTGTGTGTGTGTGAGTGTTTGTGTGAGAGAGAGAACATTAAATCGTGTGTTTTAGTGGGTGTGTTTGTGTGTACATGCGTGCGTGCAAGTGTTGAGCCCTAGAATTTGTCTATATACAAGGCTAAAACATAATTTGTCTTTGCAGAGATATATAAATTTATTTATGTACATTTAATTCATTCATTTTATTTCAGCTTTGGTTGACATAATACATATGTTCGTTTAAACAGAGCTAAAAGTAGTTTCTTTCATTCATTTGGACAGTAAGCCTGTCATCAGCCTGTGCGTCGCAGCGGTGATGTCACCCCTTTTTTTTTTTTGTATGGCTGTGTCACCCGGACGGTGCGCTTGGGTTATGGTTGAATGTATGAACATGATGTGAAAGTGAGTACCAGCTGCTTTTCACAGAGGAAACAAACAAAAAAAAAATCGAGCACCGGGAGAATAAAGTTGTCCAACTTAAGATCCATGCCTGTGTTTTTTTAAGGGTGCAACACAAGTGTGTGTGTGTGTGTGTGTGTGTGTGCATGGTCAAGGGCGACAGGATGTGCAAACCACAGTAGAGTGGTCCTTGCAGACACACTTTCCACAGCTGGAGCAAGTGGTCGCCGTTCTTCTCCTGAAGGTGCACAGTTCGCAGCTCCTCCTCATTTTGATGGTTGTGCTGTAGGTCACGCTCTGATTCAGACTGCTGTATTCTGGCTGGGTCACCAACATGAGCCCCAGCTCTTCCAGGAACACCCTCTGCTGGTAGATTGCTCATTACCTCATGTGTATATATTGTCTGTTTTCCCTGTCTTGTTGCCAGATGTCATGTCAAATGTACTTCCTTGTGACAGGTCTTCGTCTTGTCAAGGTGTGCGTCTGAGATCTAGCCATTGCTCAAGCAAACAAACCAAGAACCTAGAATTGTAAGAACTTTTATTAAATCACTCAAGCCTCGAGTCTGGTCCTGCTTTTGGGTTCACCTGCCTGGATCCGTAATAGTACGATTTGGCCCCGACATGGACCCAGTGGACTTGGACTCGGTGAAAACGCTTCTGACAGCCCAGGACCAGAAGATTCAGCTCCATGAGGCTCAGCTCACCAACATCAGTAGCGGCATAAAGGAGCTGACGGATAGCCACGCGGAACTGAAATCTGGAGTTGACAATCAGGTACGTTACCTGGCTGCCCAGCTGCAGCAGATTACCAACCAGCTGGAAGAAATTACCAAGCCAAAGACCGAAACTGCAACCACGCCACGCCACCTGCTCAGCCGTCTGCATCGCCTCGCCCTGTTCAACTAGCTTTCCCCGAAAAGTATTCAGGAGAGTCCCGTGAGTGTCACTCGTTCCTAACAGTGATCCAGCTGCCTTTTCAAATTCAAATTTATTTATTTAGAGCCCAAAATCACAAACATTGTTTGCCTCGGAGGGCTTTACAATCTGTACAGTTGTGACACCCTTTGTCCTTAGACCCTTGAACCGAGTCAGGAAACCCTTTATGGGAAAAAGAAGAAACCTGAGGAAGAGCCACAGATGAGGGATCCCTCTCCCTGGGACGGACAGACGTGCAATAGATGCCACATGTACAGAGAACATCATCATCAATCATATATGAAGTTAAACATGGGTCGTAATAAACTGTAGCTATACTGAGTTAATTGGATTTAGTCCATGTGTGAAGGTATCATAGGTAATGGAAATGAGTCCATGAGTCCAGGTGCATCTCTAGATGTCCTCATATGGAGCTCTGGGCCACTCGACCTTCTCTCCACAACACAGACACAGATCATGTCCCCACCAGGCCAGTGAACCTCAGACAGATGGACCACAACCAGAATCAGTGAGGAACCTGCAAGACTGGAGAGAACAAAGAGGACCGGGGCTCCGGCAGTAACATGCACTTTACAGGACATAAGAGTATTCACATTAACCGCTTTAACACTTTAACCAATTTAATGCCTTTAACCACTTTAACCAATTTAACCAATTTAACCACTTTAACTACTTTAACCAGTTTAACCACTTTAGCCACTTTTACCAGTTTATAAGGTGACTCCAGTTTGCACTACTACCATAATAATAATAGAAGCAAAGAAGAGGAAGCAAGAGGAAGCAGAGAATTAGCAGAGAGACAGAGGAAGAGGGAGAGGTGCCCTGATGCATCATGGGAGCCCCCCGGCAGTCTAAGCCTATAGCAGCATAACTAAGGGCTTGAGCCTGTGCCCACCCTAACTATAAGCTTTATCAAAAAGGAAGGTTTTAAGTCTATTCTTAAACACTGCTGACACTGTGTCTGCCTCTCGGACCCAGACTGGGAGCTGGTTCCAGAGAGAACAGGGGCCTGATAGCTGAAGGCTCTGCCCCCTAGACTACTTCTGGAAACCCTGGGAACTACAAGTAAGCCTGCGTTTTGGGAGCGCAGCACTCTAGTCGGATGATAAGGAGTTATCAATTCATTAAGATATGATGGTGCCAGACCATGTAGAGCCTTATATGTAGGATTTTAAAATCCACTCTAAATTTTACAGGGAGCCAATGCAGAGAAGCCAAGTACTGGAGTAATATGGTCTCTTTTCCTGGTTTTAGTCAGCACCCGAGCAGCGGCATTCTGGACCAGCTGTAGAGTCTTTAACGACTTGTTTCGGGCAGCCTGATAAAAGTGAATTACAATAATCCAGCCTGGAAGAGACAAATGCATGGACTAATTTTTCAGCATCGCTTTGGGACAAAAAGTGCCGAATTTTTGCGATGTTGCACTTGCAGGTGGTAAAAGGCAGACCTTGAAATATGCTTAATATGGGTGTCGAAGGACATATCCTGATCAAATAAAACCCGAGGTTCCTTACAGTGGTGCTGGAGGTCCAGTTAATGCCATCCAGCAAGGCTATCTTAGGAGAAAACGTGTTCCTCAGGTGTTTCGGACCTAATAGGATCACTTCAGTTTTATCTGAGTTCAACAGCAGGAAATTTCTGGTCATCCAAGCCTTTATATCTTTAAGGCAGGCCTGGAGTTTCAGGAGCTGATCAGTTTTGTCTGGCTCCATTGATAAATATAATTGGGTGTCATCAGCATAACAATGGAAATCTATGGAGTGCCTCCTGATGATATTGCCAAGGGGCAGCATATACAAAATAAACAGAATTGGACCAAGCACTGAACCTTGTGGAACTCCATGACAGACTTTAGTATGCACAGAGGATTCATTATTAATATGGACAAACTGAGACCGATCTGATAAGTATGATCTGAACCAGTTTAATGCAGACCCTTTAATACCAAGCAGTTTTTCCATTCTCAGCAACAGGATGTGATGGTCAACTGTATCAAAGGCAGCACTAAGGTCTAACAGGACAAGTACAGACAGAAGCCCTCTATCTGATGCTGTCAACAGGTCATTAGTGACTTTCACAAGTGCTGTTTCTGTGCTATGGTGAGCTCTAAATCCTGACTGAAAAACTTCAAAAAGACTATTACTGTGGAGATAATTACATAACTGGCTGGCAACGGCTTTCTCTAGGATCTTAGACAAAAATGGGAGGTTGGATATTGGTCTGTAATTGGCTAACACATCTGCATCAAGTGTAGGTTTTTTGATCAATGGTTTAATTACAGCTACTTTAAAAGACTTGGGTACAAAGCCTGACACCAGAGACAGATTAATAATATGCAGCAGCGATGTGCCAATAAATGGGAAAACTTCCTTAAGCAGCGTAGTTGGGATCGGGTCTAGGAGACAAGTTGTTGCTTTCGATGATGAAACTAACGAGGATAATTCGGGAAGGCCAATTGGAATAAAACTGTCTAAGCAATTGTCAGGTTTTAATGTATCTGCTCCTAAATTTCCTGAGTCTGAAGGATCGGAGTCTAACGAGGGCAGATCCTGACAAATTTTGTCCCTAATATTCAAAATCTTGTCATTAAAGAAGCTCATGAAATCATTACTACTTAAACTTAAGGGGATGCAGGGTTCAATAGAGCTATGGCTCTGTGTCAGCCTGGCTACAGTGCTGAAAAGAAACCTAGGGCAGTTCTTATTTTCCTCTATTAATGCCGAATAGTAGGCTGCTCTGGCATTACACAGGGCTTTCCTATATGTTTTGAGACTCTCTTTCCAGGCTAGGCGAGAGTCCTCCTCTTTGGTGGAGCGCCATATCCTTTCCAATTTGTCGTGTTGTTTGTTTTAACTTGCGAGTTGCAGAGTTAAACCATGGTGCCAATCTCTTTTGTTTTATGATCTTTCTTTTTAGGGGCGCAACAGAGTCCAGAGTGCCTCTGAGTGAGTCCATGGTGTTACTAACAAGTTGGTCAATTTGGGGGGAGCTCAAAAAATTCATGAGAGTTAAAAGTCAGAGATACTAGGAAATCTTACTGACTTTAATGCTGTCGGAATTGCTTCCTTAAATTTAGTCCTAGTACAATCGGGTAACCATCTAGTGAACACTAATTTTTCTAGAGGTGCATAGTCCTGTAATAGGAATTCAAATGATACTAAGTAGTGGTCTGATAATATAGGATTTTGGGGGGGAGACTATTAAGTGCTCAATATCAATACCATAGGTGAGGACCAAATCAAGGGTGTGATTGTGACAGTGAGTTGGAGAATTTACTCTCTGAGAAAACCCAATGGAGTCCAATAATGAGATGATGCTGTGAATGCTGTCACTATCCATATCCACATGAATATTAAAATCACCTACAATAATTACCTCATGTCATTTTCAAGGACTAAATTTGACAAGAACTCTGAAAATTCAGATAAGAATTCAGAGTATGGGCCTATGGGCCTGGGGCGGTACACTACAGCAACTAATATTGGCTTTGCTTGCTGTGCTCTTCCAGGCTGGAGATGAAAGAGTAATAAGTAAGGCTTTCAAATGAGCTGTAGCCCTCTTTAGGCCGAGAATTTATTAATAGGGCTGAATTAAAAATGGCTGCAACTCCACCTCCTCGTCCAGTGTCTCGAGGAACATGAATGTTACAATGACTCGGCGGAGTGGATTCATTTAGGCTAACAAATTCTTCCTGACCTAGCCAGGTCTCAGTAAGGCAGAACAGGTCTATATCAGAGTCAGATATCAAATCATTTATCAGAACAGCCTTAGAGGCCAGAGATCTGATGTTTAAGAGGCCACACTTAATTTTCTTTATTATGCTGTTGCTGAGTTGCTACAGCAGAGCAAAAAAGTGGCCTTCATGGTTTCACATTTGACAGGTAGGGTAGAGCGGCAGCTTGGGCGACAGCTGAGTGGGCTCGAGGAGCGGACGCCTATAAAGACGTGAAGGTATTTAAAGGACCAGCAGGCAACCCATCTCAGACTCTTTCACAGGAGAGGGAGCATGTTTGACCACTCGTCTCCAGCTCGGCAGGCTTCCAGAGCCCTGACTACTCCTACAGCTGAAGCAGGGAAACAGATGGGTGGTTGACTAGCCGTGGAATTCTCCGGCAATCAAGAACGCGTTCGTGGGTGGACTCAACAACCTCAGCTGGCACCCCATGAACCGCCAGATTTTTGTCTTGTTTCTTCTGGATTTCGAGGATCTGGTGGACCTGGCGGTCCGTATTGACCTATGGCTTCAGGAGAGGGAGTCGGAATGTCGTCGGTCCAGCTGAAGGTCCTCCGAGCCACCCAGGGGCGCCCGGGGGTCTCAGAGAGTTCTGCCGATCCAGCAGCGCTTCCAGGTCAGAACCAGACAGTGCGCCGCCTGCCTTCCAGGATGAGCCCATGCAGTTGGGTCGCACCAGACTCACTCCAGAGGAGCGACAGCGCCGCCTGAAGGAGGGGGTGTATTTTGCTGCGGGCTGACTGGACACCGGGTGGGCGCATGACCGTCAAAAGACAAGGCTCACAAGGCATGAGGAGGGCGCTGGTGGTGAGCCGTTTTAAAGACATCAAACATCAAACCTCCTCATAGATCTTTAACCGCTGTAACATTGAACATTGAAGTTAAAGATGCATCACTACGAGCTCTCATTGACTCTCATTCTGACGAGAGCCTCATGGACAAGGATTTAGCTAGAAAATTAGGACTAATCAGTTACAAGAATTATAAGATCTTTTATTAAATCCCTTGAGTCTGGTCCTGCTTTTGGGTTCACCCTGTAAATGCATGTTCATGAGGAAGAGGAATACTGGCTGGTTCTCCTTGATAGTAAATTATTAAAGACTCTTGGGTAGAAGACATTACACTGAACCTATTGAAATGTTGCCAGAGAAAAAAAATAGACCTGAGTCATAGGGACTTATAAACAAACTTTGTTTTTGTTTTGTTTTGCAGATTTCTTTTCTTTGAGAGTAGATATTTATCTATTGTGTAGTAGTGTGTGGTATGAAATGTTTGACTGTGTCCCACACTTAACATTTAATACCACAAACTCATCACCCCCTAATTTTAGGATTCCATAGTTTGAACTATCAATGTTATTTTGATGTTTCATGTGTGAGAATAGAAACTCAATAACGTCAACAAGCTTTTTGTCCCTATTTTACCTTTTGTCATTGTCAATTCAAATGTACAAAGAAATTGTTGTTTATACTGAATGCAAAGAACAATATCTCACTCTGAATGACATCAGCCCCATCTACTGGTGACTAAATGAAATGACAGCAATCCCTGCTGTTAATAATTCACCCTAGATTTTAACACAGTCGATCGGTGTTCAGACGCCATTACAGGGTGTGAGATTTCTGCTGTAAAACACACATTTGGAGTGTACTAAGTGGAAAGGTGAAGAGACTGTGAGTTGGTGAGTCCTGCTATAGAAAAATAACTTCAGAAACAAATGGCTGAGAAAATTGCTCTTGTTGAAACTTTCCTGAACTGCCAGATGTGTTCAGAGACTTTCAGAGATCCTGTGTCTCTGAGCTGCAACCACAGTTTCTGTTCAAGCTGCCTGCAAAAACTCTGGGAACAAGCTGAAAACAAAAACTGTCCCATTTTTAAAAGAAAATCCTCAAAAGAATATCCAGATGTGAACTTTTACACTGAAAGAACTGGCTGACTCCTTTGCTGGGAGAAAGAAAACTGGATCATCTGAGACAGAAAAGGAAGAGAAGAAGGTGGAGGTGGTGTGTAGTAAACATCAGGAAGAGCCCAAACTGTTCTGTAAAGATGAAGACAGAGCTGTGTGTCCTGTCTGTGAGTTTTCTCTCCACCATGGTCACAAAGTGGTTCCTGTAGAACAAGCAGTCAGTGACCTGAAGGAGCAGCTTGAAATCTGACTTAAAGGCTCTTCAGGACAAGAGGGACAAATTCAAACGAGTGGAGGAAACATACAATGAAGTGATTCAATACTCCAAGAAACAGCGGTTGTCCACAGAGAGGCAGATCAGAGCAGAGTTCAACAAGCTCCACCAGTTCCTGAGAGAGGAAGAGGAGTTCCAGACTGGCAGCTCTGAGGGAGGAAGAGGAGCAGAAGGGGAAGAAGATCAGCAGAGAGATGAAGATGATTCAGGAGCACATCTCCTCTCTGTCAGACAGTATCTGTGCTGTTGAAGAAGACCTGCAGAAACACAACGTGCCGTTCCTCAGCAGTTATAAACCCACTCAGACCAGAGCCAGAGTCCAGGGCTCACTGTCAGATCCACAGCTGCTCTCAGGAGCTGCTGATAGATGTGGCCAAACACCTGGGCAACCTGTCCTTCAGAGTCTGGGAGAAGATGAAGGACAAGGTCCACTTCAGTCCTGTCATTCTGGACCCAAACACTGCAAGTCGTTGGCTCTATCTGTCTGATGATCTGACCAGTGTGAAACGTGGAGACACAAAACCAGCAGCTTCCTGACAATCCAGAGAGAAACACTGAGTATACCTTTGTTCATGGCTCTGAGGGCTTCAGCTCAGGGAAACACAGCTGGGAGGTGGAGGTGGGAGACCATCCTATCTGGACTGTGGGTTTGGTTAAAGAGTCAGCTGAAAGGAAGGGAGAGACATTTGCCACACCAAAATATGGGATCTGGTGTTTGTTGCATCGCAGTGGAAAATACACAAATGGTCTTGGTAAGACTGTCAAAGTGAAGAAGAGTCTCCAGAGGATCAGAGTCCAGCTGGACTATGACAGGGGGGACGTGTCCTTCTACGACCCTGAAGGACATGACTCACATCTACACTCACAGAGACACTTTCCCTGAGAAACTTTTCCCATATTTCCATATTGGAGAGGCTGGTGATGCAAAAACCGTTGATATTAAAATCTGTCAAACTGATTTTTCTCTGTGATGTTCAGAAATGTGAGTTAATTGTCTCAACTTTTACCTTCAAAATGCTTGTGTCATGATCGTTTGAGGTTTATTGAACTCTAAACTCATCATCACACTTTACACCCAAACCAGCAATCTGGATCTGTTTCTCTCTTATTTTTTCTTTTACGTATAATGCAGATTTGATTCGATGTCGAGGGTCACAAAATTGTTGTTTCTCACTGTAATAATGCAAAAAACACCAAAGCTTTCAGTTAAAAACCATTTGGAAAAGAAAAGACTTTACTCTGACCTCCATGTCTGTCTGGATCACATCAGAAAAATCTTGAAAAAATAAACTTTAAACCAGAGTAAAAATATATCTCCCAAATACTGAAATTGTATTGTATCATCCAGGTTTAAACTTTCATACAAGTACAAATTCTGAATATTTGAATATACTTTATTAGCCTCATTAGCAGCATTTTGTTTTTTATCAGACTCACATTATAACATCAACACTATCCGCTTATGTTGTTCACAAATGTTTGATTCTTTAAAGTTTATCGTCACAAGCATTTAATTTTCACTTGTAAGATTTCTATATCATCTGACAGGTTATTTCAGTTTTGATCATGTTTTAATGACATTTTTTTATTCTCTCCTCTCATTTATCTGAGTAGTATCAAAACACATTCTGGCTCTGATTGATTGTTATTTGATCTTTTCTTCTTCAGCAGAGTGTCACAACGTCTGCCTTCAGTCCTGTTTTTGCTCATTCCTCTCTGACCCTCCCTTCAGCCGTCTTTCTCCTCCTCCATGCTCGTGCTTTTTCTTTGCCATCTTTGCTGCCGTTCTCTCTCCATCCACCAGGTGCCCTCCAACTTTTCCACCTGTCCTGGTCACCTGACTCTCACATCCAGCCACTCCCTCCTGCCCTGCTGTGACTGTACCTGACTTCTCCGTCGACTCTCTCATGTGTTTCCACTTTCCCTCATCAGCTCTCGGTGCGTATACCAGCACATTTTCCCCAGTCAGTCCCCAGATTGTCAGTGATGCTGATGTCTTTTCTTTCTAACCACCTGAAGCTGATCTTTTCCTGTTTTTCACTGTAATCTGTTCCTGGATTTTTACCTTTGGCCTTTTACCACCCAACTCACCAGCTTTATCCTTTTGGATTTGTTGTTCCTTTCTCAACTAAACTTCCTTTCATCCTGTTTGCAGAGTGTTTTATTTATTTCATTGGGGTTTGTGTGTGTGTGTGTGTGTGTGTTTCTCTTTTTTCCTGGAATTCACCAGATGGAACAAGCAGAAGTGATTTGTTGTCTCAAATGAATGATCTTGTTTTTTATCAGACCACAATATAACCTAAAGTTTATCCTCTATTTTGTCTCCAGTTTTTTGATTCTTTAACTTTGATCTTCATGAAACAGAAATGTTAGTTTGGGAGATTTTTTGCATCTTATTCTGGAGATGGATGTTATTTCTGTTTTTAATATGATTTAATTCCAGTTTTTACACTTTACTCTGAGTCTCAAAACAGCTTTTGGATCTAATTGATTATGTTTTTCAGGAATCATTGTTGAGGGTTTTCATGTGTTTCTACTGTCTGAAATTAATTGTGTACAACAGTTTTCATCTTTGGTTTCCTTGTGATCCTCAGTAGAAACATGTACATATATGTCATTTTTAAATCTGTAATTTATTCTTTAAGGACTGTAAAAGTTAAGGATTGAAGGATCTGTTGTTTTGTCAGAGTTTATTGAAGATGATAAGTACTGTAACATTGATCCACAAGAAAATGTGTCTACAAGATGCTGAAACTGTATCACATCAAAACAAAGCTGTTAATTATTCTGCTTATCAACATCTTCTTTTCAGTCAGACATTGTATAGTAGTATAAATCCACATGACTGAATACTTTCAATGTTTTATTTATTTTAATCATCACTTATCAATGTGAGTTATATTTTTGGTACTTTTGGTGGGTTATTTCACTTTATTTCTTCACGGTGTTCTGTGGTATGTTTTGTTGTGTATACATGGTCAGTGACATGAACAATAAATGACAATGTCTACTTCATGATCAACATAAACAAACAAAAAGATGTACAATTAAGTTAAATATGTTTTATTTTCTAAACAAATCAAAATGCAAATGAGATGCTGCTGCTTCACATAATTAAATCACCAGCTGTTTTTTAATCATAATTTTGAGTATGAGGTTGTTTTCTGTTTCTTTAGATACGTCTGTCAAATATTCAATAACTTTACAAAAGGAAAAACAAAATAACTACAAATAATACAAGAAAATTATACAACCATCTTAAGAAATTTAAGTGATGTTGAAACTTTATCCTCCCACAACTTGACTGCATGATTATAAACTCTAAAGGGAGTACTGAGGGTTGTATTGACAGAGATTTAGTGATGGGTGTCGTTCCCTGATTTTCACTAAAGATTTGGTTCTTTTAACAAGTGGAGTCAGTCAGCAGGACTGTATAATGCTGACACAATGGAAGAGCATTTCCAAGAAGACAGCATTGTTTCAGAAATGGTTTAACCATCACATTTCATTCATTTTATAACAAACTTAATGCAGTTTTGAGGATCGACATGCTCATATATTTATAATGTCATCAACATTATTGAATGTTCAGTATGTGAGCAGTGTGTGATTGTATGGACACATTTTTCTTCCTTCAAACGACACAAGATGTAGACAAAGTTCATAGCTTGGTTATTTTAAATACTTAGTTCTACTTTCTGTCACTTTTTTACATGCATATCATTGTTTACTGCACAGGCTGGTCATCAGTATCACGTCGTAGTAGTTTCTGATTTTTCTTTTAATATATATCCTTCACAAAAATAAATCCCATTGTGTTTGTCACACATACTTTATGCCCAGAGTTTCTAACAAATGAATCACTACTGTAACTCTTGATAGTTTCTTCCTTTCCCTTCCCTTCCCTTCAAATGCCAGTTTGTTTGCACAATTCACTTGTTGGAAAACAACCTCAAAAATGACCAGTTTCTATATTCTCAGTGCTACTGTTTTTTCTTGCATTATTAATGGGACAGTCTGAGATGTGAGACTGATTAACAATAACACTGATTATAGTCCTGGTTATTAAAACCAGAATTTCGTTCAAATTCAGAATTTTAACCCTTTAAAAGCCTGATCACATAATGCTAATGATTTATAAAGGGAGAAAAGCATAAAATCACTTTTTTTAATGTAATAATACATGCCACTGAATTATGTTTTAACTATCATTGCAGCTGAATGTATGTCAATAATTAGCAGTATCAATGATTTTTATGCATCATTACTTTTTGTGCAGTGACAAAAAAAACATAAAATCTCCCACTTATCATTATCGTGGATAAAAAAATCCACCTCCTCTTTTTACAAAATGCCATAAAAAACACACATATTAAGATTATATTCAACTTACCAGTTTTTTTTTTTACATTAGAATCGGTCCTGACCATGAAATCCAAAATGTTTTTGAATTTCAGAATTTTAACTTTTAAATTTGATTTGAGAAATAAAGCAGTATTTGTTTACTGAGAACAAAAGAACAACAACAGCGTGTCTTTGTGTGTGTCTGTGTGTGTGTGTGAGAGAGAGAGAACATTAAATTGTGTGTTTTAGTGGGTGTGTTTGTGTGTACATGCGTGCGTGCAAGTGTTGAGCCCTAGAATTTGTCTATATACAAGGCTAAAACATAATTTGTCTTTGCAGAGATATATTAGTTTATTTATGTACATTTAATTCTTTAATTTTTTTCAGCTTTGGTTGACATAATACATATGTTCTTTTAAACAGAGCTAAAAGTAGTTTCTTCATTTATTTGGACAGTAAGCCTGTCATCAGCCTGTGCGTCGCAGCGGTGATGTCACCCCTTTTTTTTTTTTTGTATGGCTGTGTCACCCGGACGGTGCGCGGTTATGGTTGAATGTATGAACATGATGTGAAAGTGAGTACCGGCTGCTTTTCACGGAGGAAACAAACAAAAAAATCGAGCACCGGGAGAATAAAGTTGCCCAACCTAAGATCCATGCCTGTGTTTTTTTAAGGGTGCAACATAAATTTGGTGTTTCGGCCCGGTCAAGTTTTTTCCTTTTTTTTCTTGCTCACCGTGAGAAGACAACTACGTGGCTACTAGCCTAGCATGCTAATTACACTGGTCTGCTACCAGGACATCATCAGCTGCGACGGGCTAAGAGAGCAGTGTCGGTAAGAGTCTTCTGGCAATGGCTAACACACAGAAAATGTCGCCTGACTGGGAATCTGTGTTGGAGGAGACAGAAGAAAAGTTGCTAACACTGTCAGCACCGGAGCTAAGTGACATCTGCACAGCACTAGGTTTGACTGTGGATGAAAGTTATAGAGACTCACCTCGTAGATTAAGGAGAATCATTCTTCAGTATCTGGAGGGAGATGAAGTTACCTCACTCGAAGATAAAGGGATTTCAATGTTATTCAGATTAAATGACAATATTGATGAATTAAAAAATAAAAATGGAGATGACACGTCTGAGTCAAGAGAAATGGCCAGAGCACCACCCTGTGGGAAAAGAAGGTACTGTGCCTATTGAGACAGAGACATGCAAAAGAGAGAAAATCTGCCTCAAGCATCACAGAACCAGCTCCTGCACCTAGAGAAAACCTTGTCAGTTATCCATCCACTGTACAGAAGGGATTTAAAACTAGTGGGACAAATAGGAGAGCCAAATCAAAAAGACAAACTATGCTATGCCAGCCTGGAAAGATAAATACAAAGAGCACTGAAAAAAGGATATGATGAAGGAGAAGTTGTGGAAGCTGTCATCCAAGCCATTGTTCCCTGGGACAAAACTGAGGAGTTACTTGGAAAGCAGAGTTGATTTGACATTGCAAGCTCTAAGGCAAATCCTGCACACTCATTATATTGAGAAAGATGCGACAGAGCTTTACCACTCCCTCACCCGTGCTGTCCAGGAGAAACACCAATTCAGTTTTTGGTGCGAGCTATGGACCTGAGACAACAAATCCTCTTTGCCTCACAAAGAGTTGAGTCAGGACTTGAAGTACAGCATGGAGCTGATCCAAAACCAGTTTCTTCAAACAGTCATCACTGGCCTACAAGATGACATCATCCGAGGAGATCTAAAGCCACACTTACAGGATTCAAATGTCAAAGATGAAGTGTTATTGGAAAAAATGACAGCTGCATACAGCTTGGAAATGGAAAGAAAGAACAAACTGGCCAACACCTTAAGAACAAGAACAATAAAAGTAGCGGCTGTATGTGAGGAAAATGAGGAAGGTGAGCTGGAGAGCTGCACACACAAAAAAGAATAAGGCAAAACGTGGTGAAACACAAAAACGTGACACGCTCATGGACAAAGTTGACCGAGGTAATAAAGCCATGTGAGACCATCCAAAGTCTTACCACTCAAATAGCGGGGCTCAGCAAAGCTCCCAGAACCCATACACAAGGAATGAGTGAGCATCCCAACAGGAGATATCGGCCACCACCCGGAGCAGCATCCACCAGACGATGTCAGCAGTGTGAAACATCCAACTATGATGGTAAATGTGTCCATTGCTATAAATGCGGCAGTGCAGAACACTGGGCAGCAGGATGTGGAAAGAAAACAACCACAGCCACCCTAAATAAGATCGAAATCCCTCTCCATTCTGAAAGTACCAACCAAGCTGGTCACTTCTACCTTAACGCACCACTCACAGGCAAACAACAGCAAGCTGCCAGACTGGTAGGAAAGAAATGTCTAGTCCGAGCCTCACTTGGTGGTGTTAGTACCACAGTTTTGTGGGACACCGGCTCCAAAGTGTCAATTGTAGGAGCAAACTGGAAAAGAAAATAGCTGCCAGATGTTGAGGTGAGACCAGTGCTGCTTGAGGAAGAAGCATTAGATCTCTCAGCTGCTAATGGAACTGATATTCCATATGAGGGTGTGGTGTCAATTTTTAATGCCTTATGTTTATGTGTGTATGTTTTGCAAGGCTGCTATTTACTTACTAGGCCACATTAAGATTATTAACACTGATGTATGGTAAAATCCTTATTGACTAACTACACAAAGAAAGTACGAGATTGATGTTTACTTTGTTGATGTTTACTTTTTAAAAAACCAACCAATAGAAGTTCTGACTCCATTAAAAATTGAAACTATGTATGTTTGAAACAAAATGCACTCACATTAGATAAATCAGACTCCATTAAAATTGGCTTCATGCATAAAAGGGTAATTCCAGACACCAATAAAAACCACTCCCAAAATATGGAAGATGGGAGAAAGGGGCATGTCTTGCCATGCCCCTTGGTCTAAAACACACCTACACCTCACAATATAAAAGGAGATGCACAGAAGGTTAGAGTTCAGTTGTTCTGCAGGACAGCTCATGCTTTTTGCTTCTTGCTGAAGAATAAAGCCTTTTGGACTTAACTTTGTTGGACTCCAGTGCTTATTTGGACTTTGCATTTTCTTTGGAAGAGGATTTAAACACTTAGAAAACTTTTGAGCAAAAGACTTAGAGAAAAAGTAAGGTGTGGAGAGCCAGGCAGGACCAGACTTTGTCTCCAACTGGCCCTTGGACTTGAGTCTACAGCTCTGCCTGAAAAATCCACATCAAATTGGCGAGCCAGCCAGGAGGGGAACAAGTCACCAGGACCTGAACCGGGAGAGCAGATCTACACCTGCATTTCAGACCCACCGGTGCACCAAAACTAAGGTAAGCAGAGCTTTATCTGCATTAATTCTTGGTGTCTGAATGCAGTGTTGATCTCGCCCGGGTAGGTACAGACCTGTAAAAGACTCACCCCTAAAGAACCTGGCATAGAGTTTATTGTTAAGGCACAAAGTTGATTGTTGATTATAAGCACAAATCTGATTACACAAGAACCTAGTAAAATCTGTTGTTGATTTGATTGATAATATCTCTAAAAGCTGATTAAACTTACAAATTGAAGTAAGATAACAGCGCACAGGAGACCAGACAAAGTTAAGTACAGATGCATGTTGCATGTTTGATGTGAGTCTGATGTCTGTAAGCCACCATGGTGCGGATGAGTATGTATGAGTGAGTGTGTGTAAATGAAAGAGCTTCTGCTACTGTTGCTATTGCTGTTTGATTGGTCGTGTGCTTTGTTTTTGCGGACGAGTTTGCCCTGGTTGGCAGCACAAGGGGGAGTGACGCTGGCGTAGTGCGTGCAAACTTTGTGATAACAGAATGGTGAGGTGCCCGGGTGATGAGTGAAATCCTTTGATGTTGAGCCAAGAGTAAGACGGGTAGCTCCTCTAGGAGAGAAAGTAGTCGGGAGAGACGACAGAAAGAAACATTCTGCCGCGACATGAGCTAAATATAGAACGCAGCTGCACATCTTTGCTTAGTTAGTGATAAGAAAAAGAAAAATACCACACTGACCTTGAGTGGGCTAAAATAGTAAATTTATAGTGCCTGTGATAACACTTCGACTCTGAACAGAGAGAGAAGAGTTTATTTAAACAGGATATGAGCCACACCACCAACAGCAACCTCTGAAACGGTTTGTTTAGGTTAAGTGTGGGTTTTAAAGAAACAAACCTCCTATGGTTACCGCTCTTTATATAGTCCTAGAATACAGGAAAAGAGGTCTGTACGGGTAGGAGTGTTTTGTTCATGCGCGCCGTTTAGGGAAAACGGCAGGTCATCCCGTGGTGGTGACCTCACTTGCAAGTTTTGTCAAGGTAGACAATTGTAGCTGCAAATATTGCCGAGGGCAATACTGGCCAGAGTGTTTAAAGTGTATATAAAACTGCACAAATAACTGTTGTATGTGTCCAGTTGTGCGTGCTAGTGTGTGTATATATATGTGTATGTATATAGCTATATAG
Source organism: Scortum barcoo (assembly GCA_023238725.1). Taxonomy (NCBI): domain Eukaryota; kingdom Metazoa; phylum Chordata; class Actinopteri; order Centrarchiformes; family Terapontidae; genus Scortum; species Scortum barcoo. The sequence continues at coordinate 14,489,858 of CM041535.1, forward strand.
CCTATGTACATAGCCTACGTTTATTTAGAGTAAAACGGTGAGTTTAAAAACGGGCTGGAAAAGAAGTAATAGTATAGAAAGTGTAAATACTATTGATGACATAAACAATACCAATAATCTATTTGAACGGTCCTACATTGGACATGCTGTCTTTGGAATAATAGCATTAGTAGCGTTCTTGTTGTTCCTAACTGGAGTAATATGGAGATTAATTGAGGATATCACATAAAAAGTAATCATACAACATCGACTGAAGTAACAAAATAAATAACAAGAGCTTGTATAAACACATTTAAACACATTTAGGATATAATATATATTTAAGATATAATAAAATAAATATAGAATATACTTAAGATATAAGAACTAATAATAAACATATTAAGCAAACAAAAATAAAAGATATAAAGTAAAATAAAACATAATAACTAAAATAATTGTATACATTGATAAAAGAAACGGATGGAAGATGAAAATAGCAGTGGTGATGACGAAGTAGTGTCCTTAGAGCACTTTGTCAAAGAGGGAGATCCAGAAACACAAGGTATTAGAACACATTTTTGGCTGGAACAAACATACAAAGACAAAAACGGTAAAGAACATTGGCAAGACGAGCCACTGATCAATCTGAAATTGTGGAACATCACAAAGTTTGTCAATCTGCCTGGAGTAAAAAGAGAGTTCCCAACTGTAGATTGGACTCAATTGCTGCATAGACTCTGGACTTCTGCTTCATTGTCTCCTCTACTGGAGCAACTCTGCCACGATCCTAGAGCAGAGGCAAGCTGTGCCCTTAAAACCTATTCTAGGAATTCCTGAAGACGCATCCCTAGTGGGAATAAACGGAGGGTCAGAGAATCCACGGCTTTGCATTTCAGTGGTTCCCAGGAGAGTACAGTGGGAAACAGGTAAGTTTAGTTGGATAACCAGAGAACCTGGAGAGGACGGAGAGGAGAACCTAAGGTTCGACTACAGGCTAAATAAAAAACTAAAACCTGGCACCACTGCCGAATAAAATAATTGTACTAATCAGAACCAAAGAGGATCACCAACCAGAAGTTCCCCGATTTCTTAGCAAGTGAAGCTAGACAGGGATACATGGGTGCGAAAATAACAAAGGGACTTGGTGTGTCGACACCATTGGAGTTGGTAATAAGACAGCAGCCAGACCATGAACAGCAGATTAGACTCTGCATGAACTCTGCAAGAAGTGGCACAAAAGAACCACCGGAAGGCTACAATGGCCTAAGGAAGGAACCTTCATGGCAGCCTGTTGTGACGAAGTGGAAGCCAACATCAAACACCATAAAGCAAGAGACACTAGCAACAGTAGGCTAGGAAAAAGAGCAAGGGAAAGAGAAGTACTAAGATGGTTTAGGCAGGAAGGGAGAAGACAGGTACTTAATGTAACCCAGTTACCAGTAATAGAAGAAGGAGCCGAAGCCATTAAGTGAGACACCTGCCGAGAATAATACACAATCCCAGACAGAAAAGAGACAGCAGAGACAGCCTTCAGCCCCACAATGGCAGGATGAGCCACCCCCTTATGCATCCAAAACCACACCCCCATCAGGGCTGTACCCTCTTCTACCAGCAAAAGAAAAATTTCAGGGAGAAATTACAGGAAAAGTGACAGGCAAATTTACTGTCAACTTGGAAACATTGCCAGAAGAAGCAGAAGAGACAGCCAGTGTATATAGCGTTCCTACTAGTGTGGGAAGCGAAGCAGGCAGCGCTAGTACAATGACTCAGAGGTCTCCTGACCCAAAACCAAAGCCGAGGAGCCGGACTCTAGAAGCAGAAGTAGACAGGAGGCATTATGAAGAAGCTGCAGAAAGATATCGATGTGAAAGGGAAAAAGAGGCAGAGCTCAGGAAGGAAAAAGAGGCAGAGCTCAGGAAGGAAAGAGAGGCAGAGCTCAGGCTAGAACAACAGGTTCAGAAGGAGATGCAAAAACTGAAACTGTCATTGGAAAGACAGCAAACTGCAGCAGAGGTGGAACAGAGATCGCCCACCAGCTCAGAACATGCGAAACATGTCCACATCTCCAAGCATCCCAAAGTGGAAAGACTTGGAAGTTCAGTTCACGCAGCAAAATGATGATGGACTGGAACGCCGCCTACATAAGCTGGAGCAGCAGGCTGATGAAATAATTGAAGAACTGAGGAAGATGCCTGAGAAACCAGACTCACAGCCAGTGACATTACGACTGTCGGGAACCATGACATCACACAAAGACACCTGCTTAACACACGTGCAACAACAGTTGAGTAATATTGACAATGCCCTTCACGTGTTGAGCCAACAAGATGAAGAAGATCAAGTCCAACACCCAAATAAGTGTGAATGGTTTGATGAACAGTTGGCCAAGAAAACCCACAAGCAGAAAAAACTACTTCCAGAAACCGCCAAAACTGTCACCAAGGAGACTTCGCAGTGGGACACAGCTCCCTTCACAAGATGACTGCAGTGACAGCGGAGAAGATGAAAACCTAATTGACTTTAGGTCCAGACCCAGTACACTCCATGTGCCCCATAATGACAAAGCCCAATGGTCAGAGACAATACGTGCCGTGGTCCTTCTGTGACATGATAGGACTTGCAGACAGACTACCAACAAATGGATTACAGCCTTGGAAGAGAGCACAGCTGGAATAACTCTAGCTCTAGGGGACATTAAGGCACTGCTCATGCATATTATCGGAAAACATTCTGCAGAAGAAATCCTTCTTGGAGCAGGATTGAACGCATTGATCGGAGGAAATACTGCAGACCATGTTGGTTTCAACGGACACCGTAACCAGGTGTGGAGAGAGCTACGGAAACATTACCCAGAAAAAATGGATCCTTCAAAACTAGAAGGAGAAATGTTGAAAGAAAATGAATGTCCAGCAAAATTTCTGCATGCATACCAACGAAAGTGGCGAGAGGAAACTGGCGGTGCATGGAATGCCAACAGCACCACCGAAAGCCTGTTCAAGGTAATGATAAAGAAAGCCATGCCAGCAGAAGTGCAGAAACGACTGGAAAATGTGATTGGACTGATGAAAATGGACTGGCCACTGTTTTCAGAACATCTCATACACCATGTAGAGAGTGTGAGAAAAGAAAAGCAGAGAGAGGACGATGCCAATAAGCTGATGTCCAACAAGCTGACACAATTGCAGCTATCTGAATTGAGCTCCAAACACAAAAAGGAAAAAGCTAAAGCTCAAGCACCTGTGGTCACAGTGGAGCAGCCTCGAGCACAGTTCAAAGTCGAGGCAACTCCTCAGCTGCCAGTAACACAACCACCACAGCAACCACAGCGCCAAGCTCCAGAGCCACAGCCAACGGATCAACTGGGAACTACACCAGCACCGTTGCCGCCGACTATTCATGTACACGTTGAACATCCGGAACCACGTTCATATGCTAACCGTCCTAGAGGACAGGCCGGACCCAGGAGAGGCCCATTTCGTCGTCCTCAATGGAATGGACGCCCTCTACAACAAGGAGACCGTTCTCAATCCACACCTCACCTGAATGCAAGTCCAAACGACAGAAATGTATGCTGGGGATGTGGCCAACAAGGTCATCAGCTAAAAGACTGTCCAGATAATCCGTGGACAGGACCGGCTAGAAATTGGCCTTAGGGGAGCCCAGAGAAGCCTGAGGGGGATGTAATGGCACCTGCAATTTCATCACAACCACATGATGAGCCCACTGTTACTGTTACCATTCAAGGTCAAGATCATGATTTTATGGTAGACACGGGAGCCACTTATTCATCTATAAAAAGTTCTGACTCCCATCTTCCCCTTTCTGGCTCATCAATAAAAACTATAGGTTTCTCTGGGAAAACTCAAATTGTTCCCCTCACTCAACCGGTCCCCATGCTGATAGCAGGAAAAACTGTTGTCGCACCACTTCTTTATTCTGATCAGACGCCAATTAATCTATTAGGCAGAGACATTCTATGTTCTCTAAAAGCCAGTGTCATGTGTACTCCAGATGGAATTTGGCTAGATCTGCCTCCAGATCCCTCACAATCTTTCCACCACCATGATGCCATCCCTAGTGACAAATGACACAGTGCAGTTAAAAAATGCAGCTGTATATTGGATCCAGTGGATGCAAAACTCTAACTTACAGCAAGAATGGAACCAATGGAAAATTGTGGGCACAAAGCCAATTTCATGAAGCACAAGAACCAAAGTTACCCCTGCATTGCACCCTCATGTACGATGGTCAACAGGAACATGTGGACTATGATGAATGTTGGCAGGAAATGATCAACCAACAAACACTATTACCTGAAGGCTCGAGACATATACATTGGTCCACAAGGAGCTGCAGCAGCTGTGCAACTCCCACTTGAACTGCAACAATGGTTCTCAGTCCCAAAATCTACTCCTCACATAACTCTATTAATAGCTAAAGGTTATGAATCCCATGATCTAGGACCAATGATGAAAAGACGTGCTGCAGATCCCCTGAATGGCAGCAAACCATGAACAAACACTTGCATGTTTCTCCTGATAAACAGTACATTAGAATATCTCTTAGCACCGCTGATGAAGGACAGGCGAGGAAAGTATTAGTATCTAATGACACCCCTAAACAACTACCACTCACAGCAGAGCACACAGAACTATTAAAACAAGTACCTACACAAATATGGTCACAACACAAGACAGATATAGGATTAGTGAAATCTGCACAGCCCGTTAAGATCAAGCTAAAACCTAATATCATATTACCTTACAAAAGGCAATATCCACTGAAACAACAAGCTGTAGAAGGCATCAAAGCCCACCATTGAGGGTTTGATAACTGCAGGAGTGTTAATTAAAACCAAAAGCCCCTGTAACACTCCAATCTATCCGATCCAAAAGCCACATTCTCCAGATTATCGCCTAGTACATGACCTGCGCATTGTCAACTCCATAGTCGATGCAGAAACTCCCATGGTACCTGATCCACACACACTTTTGTCAAATATCCCACCAAACACCCACTGGTACACAGTCATAGACTTATGTTCAGCATTTTTTAGCGTACCTTTACATCCCGATTCACAGCACTTATTTGCATTCACATTTCAGGGTCAACAGTACACTTACACTCGTTTACCACAAGGTTTTGTTGAAAGCCCATCAGTATTCAATAGAATTCTGGCAGACGATTTACATCATCTCAATGTACAGAGCACAATCATCCAATACATGGATGACATTTTAATTGCTAGCCCTACTAAAGAGCAACTGTGAGCGAGACTCTATTACCGTGTTAACAGCACTTGCTAAAGGAGGACACAAAGTCAGCAAAGACAAACTTCAATTCTGCCAAGAAGAAGGTAGAGTATTTAGGGAGAAAACTTAGCGGTAATCAGAGAAAAATAGCCTCCTCTCACATAGAAGCAATAACTAGAATACCAAAACCACAAACTGTAGGTCAAATGCTGTCTTTTCTGGGAATGGCTGGTTATAGTAGAGCCTGGATTTGTGATTATGCCATAAAAGCTGCTCCCTTGAGAGCATTGATACGTGCTGTAGGACAAGCGGACAATTCAGCTACGTTACAGTGGACTGATGTTGCTGAACAGAGCTTTCAAGCATTAAAACATGACCTACAAACTGCTCTCCTGCACTCGGAAATCCAGACTACAGCAAGCCTTTATTCTTTATATCTGTATGTTGCAGAAAGATCAGGCTATGCTTGTGCAGTATTAATGCAAGAAACCCCAGTAGGTAAACAACCATTGGCGTATACTATACTACCAAATTGGACAATATTGAAGTAGGGTTACCACCCTGCTACCAAGGACTGGCTGCAGCCGTCTTTGCGTTCCAAAAAGCGTCTTCTATTACCATGGGACATCCTGTTACTTTATACACGTCCCACCAATTACATGCATTATTAACGAGTCCACGTTTTGTTCTAACACAAGCAAGAAAAACCGGTTATGAAGTTATTCTCTCTACACCGGAACTGACAATTCAGCATTGCAATACAGTGAATCCTGCAACACGTTTGGTGTTGCCTGACGAAGGCACACCTCATGACTGTATTCAAAAAACAGAAGCTTTCCTGAAACCGAGGGAAGACATGTATAACCAACCAATACCAGCGGACTTGACTTATTTTGTTGATGGTTCATGTTTCAGAGATGCAACAGGAAACCATGCAGGCTATGCTGTGATACAATTGAATCCTGATGACACCTTTACCGAGGTACAAACAATGAAACTCCCTCAACCTTGTTCTGCTCAGTTAGCAGAGATCAAAGCACTGACAGCAGCCTGCCAACTGGCAAAAGGCAAACGTTTGAATGTATATACTGACTCAGCATATGCCTACGGCGTATGTCATATCAATGGCAAAATTTGGCAACAAAGAGGTTTCAATAGGGCAGATGGCACACCAGTAACTCATGGTGCTGCCATTTCAGCTCTGTTAGAAGCTATTCACCTTCCATCCGCCTTAGCCTATCATTAAATGTCCAGCACATCAAAAAACTGATTCTTTAATAGCAAAAGGAAACAATGTAGCTGATGAAGCAGTTAAACGTGCCAGCAACCACAATGTGTATAGGCCCTTTGTTGGTAGCAGAAGACTGTGAACCCCTTACAACATTGACCTCGTTGATAGAAACAAACGTCAAGCTAGCATTTATGAACAAAAGTGTATGGCTTAAACGCGGAGCTATTAAATGTACACAAGATGGTCCACACAAAGACCTGTGGCGCAGCCCACATGGTCACTTCGTGCTGCCCATAATGCTGCAAAAAACAGCTATCCTTAATGCGCATGGCCAGGACCATTGCGCAAGGGGGGAGGTCTTGAGACGCCTTAGAGCTGTTTGGTGGTCACCGTTTTTAGCAGCTACAGTAGATAGAACTTTAAATGAGTGTATAGTGTGTGCACAACATAATGTACGAAAAGCTTTTTCAGCACCTATAGCTCATATACCGCCTCCAGATGGTCCTTTTAGACACTTAATGATGGATCATATAGACATGACAGAGCGAATCAGAGGCTACAGATACGCTCTTGTAGTAATTGATAGGTTCAGCAGATGGATTGAAGCAGTTCCAACCAAAGGAACAGATGCTAATTCAGTAGCCTAAGTTTCTATGTAAAGAAGTTTTTCCAAGATTTGGTTTCCCTGATACTATCAGTTCGGATAATGGTCCTGCATTTGTGGCAAATATAACCAAAACAACTTTCAAGATGTTAGGAATCAAGCAAAAGTTCGGATGTGTCTATCACCCACAGTCGCAGGGTGTGGTAGAGCGAGCTAATGGAACTTTGAAAGCCAAGCTAGCTAAGATTAGGGCAGATAGTGGTAATAAGCTAAATTGGGTAGATGCTTTACCGCTTGCTTTGATGTCTATGAGGTCACAAACTAACAGACTAACACATCTAACACCGCATGAAATGATGACTGGAAGACCTATGCCTGTGCCATATCTTAGAGGACCTTATCAAGGGCCACGCTTAGAACAATGTGAAAAAGAATTGGGGGCCTACTTGCAACATTTAACCCAAATACATAAAGTTGTCTTCCAACAGACTAAAGCAGCAGCTGAGGATCGTGAAGCTGAGATCCAGCCGCAACTGCAGAAGGTGAAGCCTGGTGACTGGGTATACGACAAAGTGTTCAAAAGAAAGTGGGACCAGCCCAGACGTGAAGGTCCTTTTAAGGTTACTCTAACAACTCCTACAGCTCTAAAAGTGCAAGGTAAGACCGTTTGGTTTCACCTAAATCACTGCTGCAGAGCAAACGATCCAAGTGAGACTGTGAGATCACAGCCCGGACCGAGAAGGGGCGACGACGCCGCCCCGCAGGGAGACACTCGGCCGCGGAGAGACAGCCCAGAGGAGAGCGACGCCTCACCACCATACAGGCGATCGCAGAGGCTGGCAGAAAGAAGGGGGAGAGACAGTGGAAATACTCAGAGTAGTGGTTCATTAGCTACTAAACAGAGCCATATTATCAGACGAGCCAGATGACACAGAAACAGAAAATGAAGCACCACCATCAGACCCAGAAGAGGGGCCAGCATCTCACACGCTCCAACCAGAAGCCGATCCACACATGTATTTTGATTGGAAAACGAAAAGTTGGAAACAAATCACAGACTAGAAAACTAAGGCTTGGGGCGGGGACACTAGTGATAGTTATAATAATTTGGTTGCTTCTGAACTCAGTTCAACACCTAGACATGCAACACTTAAAAACCAATAGAGAACGACTTGTTGAGTGTGCATTGGCGGCAGGAATGAAGGCAACACTAAAGGGAGTACTGATGACCAACAAAGAGCACAACCATCAAATATGAGAGTTTAAAAATACATAATCAAACATTAACAATAGAATCAAAACAGGAAAAACATGAACTTCTTTCCTCTCAGTGAGCAATGCGAGACAGAAGGTGTGGTTGTTATAGACATAAAGTGTACAAAAAATCTGGTGTGCAGAAAACAAGACAAACAAAATTGTGACTAAAAAATTAGCAAGAAGCATGGTAATGGTTATTAGAAAACATGATAAAACCAAAACTCGAATTCCCAGAGCCTTACTACCCAAAAAGATTAGATGGAAAACCTTAGGATGGGAAAATAATATGTTCTATCAGTGGATGAACTATTCAGCCAGACAAGGTGAGTAACCAAACCTGTGTAACATGCTACAACTCAAAGCATAAACCTGTCATTTTGCCTTTCCCCGGATTTGTTGATGGAAAATGTGACAAAAAGAAAACATGCCTCGTAGAATGTACAATGCACATAGCTGCAAGACTAAACAAAAGTTGGACAAATGACACGTCAATCTGTCCTTTATGCATTATCTCCAGAATTACCTGTAATGACTCCTCCGGTGACACAAATTCTAGAAAATACAGTGCACCCATTCTGCATAGTTAACAAACGTACCCTAAACCGTGCAACTCAAAAAAGGACTTCTCCAAAGTCGACTTTCTACACTGATAAAACAACTTTACCCGCAAAAGAAACTCAACAGGAAAGGGCCGTAAAAGAACCTCAACAGCAAAAAAGAGTCTATCGATTTACACTACTACAAAAAATGCATTAATACAGTGTGACCAAATTGTTCAGAATGGAAAAAAGGTGCATGTATGGCGAAACGGAACCTATGTTAGGAGCTTTAAACTACCGAATATAACCAACCAGACATACCCATTGGCAGATATATTTTGGCTCTCTGATGATAACATGCAGGTAAAAGCTACTTTACCAGGAAATTGGACTGGCCTATGTGCACCTGTTATGGTGACCGGACAAGTGACAGTCCACCGTCCCCTCAAAATCAAAACCGCACTCACAATCAAACACGAACAAAAAGAGAATGTGAATCTGAAACCAAACAAACTTTACACAGCAGATGAGAAAATATACATAGCATGGAATCAAGAGCCACGTAATGTGCCAAGTGAGTATGCAGCAGTCTCAGAAGCCTGGATCAAATCTGGTCAAGCCTTAGGAGGGATCCCCATTACTGGGCCCATCATGAATGCATAATATATAGCGCGAAACACTAGGTGAGTTAATCATCTGTGGTACAACCAGCAACGCTTCCTAAATTGGACCATAGCTGCTATGGAAGGCATAACTGAGCAACTACATGCCACTTCCTTAATGGCAATACAAAATAGGTTTCTCCTAGAGTCACTGTTAGCTCCAGAACAAGGAGTGTGCACTCTGATTGGAGATGAGTGCTGTACAGTGATCCCCATGAATACAGGAGAAGAAGGTAATTTGACTGCCATACTGAAGCAATTGAAAACAGCCAGAGACGAACATGTACAAAATTGTAATTGGAATACTAAACCACATTGGTTGGAAAAGGTATGGAAATGGCTTGAGCAACTATCTTGGTCAAAAGTCTTGTCGATCATTGCATTAATTCTAGGTGTCCTTTTTCTGATCGCTGTGGTAACCCTGTGTTGTGTATTTTCTCTTATCAAACTGATGATTTGACGAGCTACCAAAGCCATATTTCAATTTCCGGTAGTTATCCAGCAATCTGTGGTTCTAGATGAACTAGCTGACCGCCACTTAAATTCCCTTACTGGCTCAGACGACACCGATTCACAAATAACCTTATAATGGCTGAGAGTGTATCATTAAAAAAGTACAGATATAGGCGTGGCAGGAAGAAGCCAAAACATCAGAGGGCATATAATGCAGCTCTCCAAAATATATTTAATCAATTCCCATTTGGACCTATTGCATTCACTAGCTCGGATACAACTGAACGCCATGGTGCAAATTCTGTAAATTCACCAAATTATCCGCTAATGCAACCACCCTTCCAGATTCGCATCTACTCCATGAACACCAATCACTGGCAATGGACAGAGCAGTGTTATACACTACAAAAAGGTTTGATTATGAAAATATACCAAGTACCAATATATTATGTTTATGATTTGGTTAATGAACATTCTTGCATGCCTCTGCTCACCCGAGGAAAAATAGAAATAGTTGCCATATATCTGCATTCAAACCTTTTATTCTCTACTCATCAAAGTCTGTCTAGGAAAGGTAGTGCTGTGGTTGCACATTATTCACAACAATGTCATGAGGCATATAAGTCACATGGGGATATAAAAAACATAGTGATAGCTGGAAAAGTGGTAGGCTATCAGGACTATTCCAAAGGCCAAGCCTATTCTCTTGATGAGTAATGATGTATATCTCATCCGAGTAGGAAAAACATGGCTGACCCTCGGAGAAACTGGTGGCAGATCCCTCAGCATATGCCTGAATTAGTGAAACAGGAGGAGTCCCAGCCTGGTCCCAGTTCACGGCCCCAACCCCAAGGGGTGGGACTGCTGATGCCTGCCCAAGACCCATTCATGCCAGGGCTGAACCGGTTGACACCTCCTCCACCGATATCGACCACCTCCACCCCTCTGGAATCCGTTCCCATCTTGCCAACAACCATCGGAGCCCTCAACAATATGGCAACCAGGACCCGTCGTGGAACAACCCCTTCCAATACCCAAGAACTGAGCCGGATCCCTTTCCCATGTTCCCGGGAGGATGTTCTCAGCCATTGCCTCCACCACGCCCATACTTCTCTGATAGTGGGTTTGAGCCCTCACAGGGTGTTCCTATCCCGCCTAATCTCCCTCTCCCATTACCGGCACCTCAAGGTGTTGGAATCCGTCCCAGGGATCCTGCCTGCCCAATGGTCACCACCTGTGCCCGCATCACTGTCCTCTGCTCCTGCCCCCAGTGCCTTCTACTCAGCAGCCTATTGCCCGCAGCGCCCGCAGGCGCCTCACCTTTACGTGAAGTAGGAGATCTGTCTAGACCGGATTATGTACGTCTCCGTGACACCCTCAACACGGAAGATCGCCTTCTCCTTACGGTGGTTCGCCATGGTTTGTCGGCCTGCCGTAGAGATTTACGCAGGAAAGTGGTTTCGCGGGAGGGTTCGCATGACCAAAGAAAAGCTCTCAAATTGGTGGAAAACCGCTTCTCTGTCGTCCTGCCCGCATATTCAGACCCACCAAACCCTTCTGCCTCACCAGACCCATCAGGCCTACCAGGCCCATCTAGCCCTGAGGCTTAAAATGGCTGGGGTGTACGACGTGCTCTGCCCCATTGCCATGATCTCCGGCTGGAGATCTCAAGTGGATACATGGTTACATACATAACCTGCTTCCCAAGTTTGGATTCTTTCTTCACCATCATGAAATGTTTCCATCCATGGACTCACGCTACAATCCATAATTATGGACTCTCACTGTGTTTCAATCATGGACACTGCCCACATCTCATGTTGTGATTGTATCTACATATATGTGTTGTGTTAAGTGAATTCATGTGTAACTCCATATCATTGTCATACTGTCCATCAATCACCTCTCAATCAGTATTATTGTGCTTAGGAGGTTTGCACCTCATTTTAATTGACTACTGATTATGTGCCTGATCTACTGAAGTAATAGACTCAATTTGACAATATTGTTTTTTTTGTAACACGATGATTTGTTGTGCGCCATCACCTATTGATCATTAGCAGATACACTGGATACTTTACCATACTATCGTTATTTTGCTAAATCATGAGATTTTTATTGTTGTATTTTTGCTTGTTCTTTGGACAACTACTGTGCTTTATAATGTATTTGATCCATGTTGTTGGTGTACTTACATCCTACGTGTATTAAGAACCGATACATAATGCTATCCCTATATTTCGTGATGTATTCATCACGAAAGGGGGGAAATGTGGTGTCAATTTTTCAATGCCTTATGTTTATGTGTGTATGTTTTGCAAGGCTGCTATTTACTTACTAGGCCACATTAAGATTATTAACACTGATGTATGGTAAAATCCTTATTGACTAACTACACAAAGAAAGTACGAGATTGAGGTTTACTTTTGTTGATGTTTACTTTTTAAAAAACCAACCAATAGAAATTCTGACTCCATTAAAAATGAAACTATGTATGTTTGAAACAAAATGCACTCACATTAGATAAATCAGACTCCATTAAAAATTGGCTTCTTTATGCATAAAAGGGTAATTCCAGACACCAATAAAAACCACTCCCAAAATATGGAAGATGGGAGAAAGGGGCATGTCTTGCCATGCCCCTTGGTCTAAAACACACCTACACCTCACAATATAAAAGGATGATGCACAGAAGGTTAGAGTTCAGTTGTTCTGCAGGACAGCTCATGCTTTTTGCTTCTTGCTGAAGAATAAAGCCTTTTGGACTTAACTTTGCTGGACTCCAGTGCTTATTTGGACTTTGCATTTTCTTTGGAAGAAGGATTTAAACACTTAGAAAACTTTTTGAGCAAAAGACTTAGAGAAAAAGTAAGGTGCGGAGAGCCAGGCAGGACCAGACTTTGTCTCCAACTGGCCCTTGGACTTAGTCTACAGCTCTGCCTGAAAAATCCACATCAAGGGATGGATGGGAATCAAATTCACCCTGCCCAAAAATGCTGTGTCGGGGATGAGTGATAAACCAGTTCTAGTGCCAATCCTTATTGCCAGTAGTGACTTTGAACGCCCCATCATCGGATTCAATGTCATTGAAGAACTGGCTCAAAGAGATTCATCTGGGGCCAGTAATCCTTCGGGTCACATGATACAAAAACTATGTTCAGCACTGGAAGTAGGCCGCAAAACAGCCAGAGCAGTTTTATCTATTCTGAAGAAACAGAAACCTGAATGTGGTTCTCATGTAGCCCGGGTGGGAAGACGGCTTATTACAATCCCGAAAAACAAAACTATGAAAGTGGAATGTGGACAGCTAAATAAGAGGGTGCTGGGTGGGTCACATGCAATATTGGAGCCAAACCTGGAAGCGCCAAGGCATCTTTTCAGCGTTACATGGAAGGATGTTTGGGAGACCTGAGGATTGAAATTTGCGTTCCTTACTTGGATGACGTATTGGTGTTCAGTCGTGACTTCGAACAACACATTCAAAATGTGAGACAGGTCTTACAGCGACAGAGACAGTGTGGTATCAAGTTGAAACCCAAGAAATGTGACTTTTTCAAGAGAGAAGTCTGTTTTGTCGGTCGTGTGGTCTCTGCAGAGGGATACAAAATGAACCCAAAACGAAGTGGAGACAGTCCAGGCTCTGGAAAATGAGACACCAGCCACTGTCTGAAAGGTGAGAAAGTTGATGGGTTTCCTCAGTTATTATCAACCTTATATCCCAGACTTCTCCAGAACCGCCAAACCTCTGTATGAGTTGCTCACAAAAACACAATCTGAGCAAAAGAGAAACCAAAAGGAAAACAAGCCGTCAGTCTGCTCAGTTGCCACAATCCCATCCAGTCAATTGGACAGAGATTCACCAAGAAGTACTGGGCGAAATAATAAAACAACTGACAAATCCACAAATCATGGCATATCCAGACCTGGAAAAGTCCTTTGTGTTGCATGTAGATGCCTCAGAGGAGGGTTTAGGTGCAGTTTTGTACCAGCGGCAAAATGGCTCACTCAGGGTGATAGCGTATGGCTCCAGGACACTGACAACAGCAGAGCGGAATTACAAGTTACACTCTGGCAAACTTGAATTCCTAGCTTTGAAATGGGCCGTAACAGAGCGTTTTCGCGACTACCTGTTTCATGCACCCCATTTTGTTGTGTATAGCGACAATAATCCATTAACATATGTCACCAAGTCAGCAAAGCTCAACGCCACAGGACATCGCTGGGTGGCAGAGTTAGCAGATTACAGATTCACCTTGAAGTACAAACAGGCAAACAGGGATGCGGATTTCCTATCACGGCGAACAAGACACATTGAGGAAATAATGCAGGAATGCACTGAGGAATGCCAGCCGGAAGTTATGGAGTCCATCAGTCAAGCTTTAGAAATCACCCACAGAGGAGAAATCAACTGGATTTCTGCTGTCACCTGTAATCCAGACGCCCTGCCCCAAGCAAGTACCTCATCTGTGCCCATCCAACCTCTTGCAGTGGATGATATCAGATCTCTCCAGAATTCAGATCCCACCATAAGCAGAGTTTTGGTCCTGAAAAGAACGCACACGCACTTGCAGCATAGACAGAAGCTGGGAGAAACTGAGGGTGTCAGACAGCTCCTCAAAGAATGGCACCACTTTCAAGTAGGTGATGATGGGATCCTGAGGAGAAAAACTGTATACAGGAATCAGCTGATCTAGAAACATCTGCATGAGGAGATGGGACACCCGGGAGCTGATCGCATGGTTGCTCTGGCCAGAGAACGTTTTTTCTGGCCCAAGATGAGAGAGGAAATAGAGCACTATGTTACAAGAGTGTGTCGCTGTGTGAAAAGAAAAAAACCTAACAGAGTCACTAGAACACCCATACAGAGCATTGAGACTTCTGCACCATTTAAAATGATCTCAATTGACTATGTACACTTGGAGAAAATTAGAGGAGGGGAAGAATACATACTCGTGGTTGTGGATCATTTCACCAAGTATGCTCAGGCATAAGCAACGAAGGATAAATCTGGAAAAACTGCCGCCAGAAAACTCTTTGAAGATTTCATCATGGGTTTAGGATTCCCGTCAAAGATACAGCATGACCAAGGAAAGGAGTTTGAAAATACACTTTTCCAGAAACTCCAAAGCTACTGTGGGATCCACCACTCTCGTACCTTCTCCATACCATCCCCAAGCAAATCCTGCAGAGCGCTTTAATAGGACTCTGCTTGGTATGCTGCGCACACTAGAAGAGACAGAGAAGACAAACTGGAAAGAACATCTCTCCAAAGTGGTCCACGCTTACAACTCGACTGTGCATGAGTCAACAGGGTTTTCCCCCTTTTTCCTACTCTTTGGCCTATTCCTAAAAGAGAGGAAAAAGCAAGCCAGTCACATGCCAGTTATGCAGAAAGGTGGAGAGAAACAACGCAAGAAGCCTACTTATTTGCCATGAGAAACATGAGAAAGGCTGCAGACAGGGGAAAGAGAAACTACAACCAGTGCACATGGAGTTCCTCACTGGAGCCCGGTGACAATGTTCTGGTAAGGAACCTAACACCACGAGGTGGGCCTGGAAAAGTTGCGTAGTTACTGGGAGGACATGATTTATGTTGTCCGAGTGAGAAGAGGCCCTGACAGCCTGGTTTATGTTGTTGAACCTGTACAAGGGAAGGGAAGAAAAAGAGTGTTACACCGTAACCTACTCCTACCGTGTCCTTACTCTGTTGAAAAGACCACAGTCAGCACTCCCAGATTAAAAGAGAAAGATAAGAGGATGGGAGGAAAGCGGACAGCAGGAACAAATCAAAAGTTAAAGTACAGTACTTACCTAGTTGATACAGACAGCTCCAGTGAAGAAGAGTATCTCGTGGACAGAAAAGAGACAAACCGGTCCCTCCCTCAATGTGGAAGCAGAGGAATTCATCCCGAGGATTGAGGCACAGAACAAGGAACCTGAGGAGGTACTCTTACCTGAGCAACATGCTGAAGAGGAACACGTAAGGGAGAGACACTGTACAGATTAAGTTTCTGCTAGTGAGTCAGAGTCTGAGGATGAGCAGAGAGATGCTGATATAGAGAGGAGACTAGCAAGAGCCAGACAGCCCCGGCGTGTCTACACCTACAACCAACTGGGTCAGCCAACCTACCAGTTGTTGAAAACCTGCAGTGTTGCAGTGGGGACGTCTCCTGTGACCAGCCATGACTCTTCTGCCAGACCTTCACACATGTATCCTTTTTCATAGTAACAACAGAGAAGAGAATGGCTACAAAGAGTTAATGTTTCAAAATGGTTAGCATATGTTACATGTTGTGTCTAACATAATTTACAGTTCATGACAAGATTGTGAGGTTAATAACAAATAACAAACAGATAAACTGAGCATTTATTTGAAAATAATAAGATATGGGTTGCAGGCTGAGTGTAATGAAAGTATAATGATAATAGGACACAGTGACAAGAAGAATTAGCATTTGTGTACCTCTTTATTAAGACAGACAAGGAAGATGGCATAAAAACATGCAGGAACATGATGTTGGGTGTATGTGGTAATTTCCTTGTCTCTTGATGAAGATTGGGGGGCCCACCAACTCTTCTATGGACTATTCACCCTTCAGTACTAATGGACTGTGGACTTGGTCTTGTATTATTGCCATAGAACTTGATATGCCATAGATACTTGGATATGAGATGTGAAGAAGTTTTATAAGATCTGTGTAACCAAATCTGTTGAATTGTTATTCAGGTTAAAAACCTTACCATCTGCAAAACGTTCTATTTTGTGATAGATTAAATGTTATTGATTAATGGAAAATAAGTGTTGGGTAACATTCTTTTTTTTTTAGTAGGGGCAGGGTGTTGAGACCTAGAATTTGTCTATATACAAGGCTAAAACATAATTTGTCTTTGCAGAGATATATTAATTTATTTATGTACATTTAATTCATTCATTTATTTCAGTTTTGGTTGACATAATACATATGTTCATTTAAACAGAGCTAAAAGTAGTTTCTTCATTCATTTGGACAGTAAGCCTGTCATGAGCCTGTGCGTCGCAGCGGTGATGTCACCCCTTTTTTTTTTTTTTGTATGGCTGTGTCACCCGGACGGTGCGCGGTTATGGTTGAATGTATGAACATGATGTGAAAGTGAGTACCAGCTGATTTTCACGGAGGAAACAAAAAAAATCGAGCACCGGGAGAATAAAGTTGTCCAACCTAAGATCCATGCCTGTGTTTTTTTAAGGGTGCAACACAAGTGTGTGTGTGTGTGCATGGTCAAAGGCGACAGGATGTGCAAACCACAGTAGAGTGGTCCTTCCACACCTGGAGCAAGTGGTCACCGTTCTTCTCCTGAAGGTGCACAGTTCGCAGCTCCTCCTCATTTTGCTGGTGTTCTGTAGGTCACGCTCTGATTCAGACTGCTGTATCCTGGCAACAATGGCAGCAGCGGCTGTTAAGCGTGGGGGACAAGGCCGTCTTTCACTTGCTGGGGTCACCAGCATGAGCCCCAGCTCTTCCAGAAACAACCTCTGCTGGTAGATTGCCCATTACCTCGTGTATACAATGGGGGAAATAAGTATTGGACACGTCAACTTTTTTCTCATTATATTTATTTCCAAAGATGCCATTCATGTGACATTTCTTCCAGACACTGGTATTAACTCAAATAATCCACACATGAAAAGAAATCACAAGATTCAAGTCCATAAATAATGATTATGTGGAATTAAGTGCAATAACACAGGAAAAAAAGTATTGAACACACCATGGGAAAGCTGTATAGTTTGGCAAGGAAAGGCACCATACCATCTCAAACCTGAAAGTAATTAGTCTTTGTACTTCCTATAAGTGCAAACCAACATCAGCTGGGTTAGTGCTAATTGATGGCCCTATAAACAGGTTGTTTTTTCACCAAGTAGTCAAACAAGACACATCTCATGATGGGTAAAAGCAAGGAGCTCTCTCAAGACCTTCGCAGCCTGATTGTTGCTCAGCATCAGAATGGAACTGGTTATAGACTTATCTTAAAGAATCTGAGTATTCCAGTAAGCACCGTTGGGGCCATTATCCGCAAGTGGAAGAAGCATCACCATTATCATCAACAGGCCGCTTTGCACAGGAGCTCCTCGCAAGATTTCTGACCAGGGAGTCAGAAAGATGGTCAGAAGAGTTCTCAAAGAGCCAAGGACCACCGGAAAGCGCTCCAGAAAGACATGGAGGCAGCAGGTACAAGTGTTACAGAGAAAACGATAGGCAATGCACTCCACCGCCATGGCCTCTATGGACGCTCAGCCCGCAAGACTCCGTTCCTCAAAAAAAGGCATGTTGAAGCTCGTTTAAAGTTTGCTAAACAGCATCTGGATAAGCCTGTGGAATACTGGGAGAATGTTGTCTGGTCAGATGAGACCAAAATTTGAACTTTTTGGCTGTCATACTACACACCATGTTTGGAGGAGAAATGGCACTGCACATCACCCAAATAACACTATACCAACAGTGAAGTTTGGTGGTGGAAACATCATGGCATGGGGTTGTTTCTCATCTCGGGGTACTGGCAGACTTCATATAATTGAAGGAGCAATGAATGGAAACATCTATCGGCAAATTCTTGAGATGAACCTGCTGCCATCCACCAGGATGATGAAGATGAGACGTGGCTGGACCTTTCAACAGGACAACGATCCGAAGCACACGGCAAAGTTGACTCTCGAATGGTTTAAAAAAAAAGAAAATCAATGTGTTAGAATGGCCCAGTCAATCACCTGACTTAAATCCGATTGAACATTTGTGGAAAGAACTAAAGATAAGGGTTCACCAGAGGGCACCAAAGAATATTCAAGATTTGAAGACAATCTGTGCGGAGGAATGGGCAAAAATCACACCTGAGCAGTGTGGGCGATTAGTTCATACATACATACAAGAAGCGTCTGGAAGCAGTCATTGCAAACAAAGGCTTCTCCACAAAGTATTAAACGAGTCTCAGATAGTGTGTTCAATATTTTTTCCTGTGTTATTGCACTTAATTCCACATAATCATTATTTATGGACTTGAATCTTGTGATTTCTTTTCATGTGTGGATTATTTGAGTTAATACCAGTGTCTGGAAGAAATGTCACATGAATGGCATCTTTGGAAATAAATATAATGAGAAAAAAGTTGACGTGTCCAATACTTATTTCCCCCATTGTATATTGTCTGCGTTTCCCCTGTCTTGTTGCCAGATCGTCAAATGTACTTCCTTATGACAGGTCTTCGTCTTGTCAGGTGTGCGTCTGAGATCTAGCCATTGCTCAAGCAAACAAACCAAGAATCTAGAATTGTAATATCTTTTATTAAATCACTCAAGCCTCGAGTCTGGTCCTGCTTTTGGGTTCACCTGCCTGGTACACGATCTGTAATAGTACGATTTGGCCCCGACATGGACCCAGTGAACTTGGACTCTGTGAAAACGCTTCTGACAGCCCAGGACCAGAAGATTGCCACCGGAGTGGCATAAAGGAGCTGATGGATAGCCACGCGGAACTGAAATCTGGAGTTGACAATCAGGTACGTTACCTGGCTGCCCAGCTGCAGCAGATTATCAACCAGCTGGAAGAAATTACCAAGCCAAAGATCGAAACTGCAACCACGCCACGCCACCTGCTCAGCCGTCTGTATCGCCTCGCCCTGTTTGACTAGATTTCCCCGAAAAGTATTCAGGAGAGTCCGGTGAGTGTCACTCGTTCCTAGTTCAATGTGATCTCCGCTGTAACAATGATCCAGCTGCCTTTTTTACCGAGCAGGCAAAAGTGGCCTTCATGGTGTAATGGAAATCTGCCCTTACTATGTATTTCTTATTATATAATCATATATAATAGTCTCTCATATGATGATTCACTTTCTCTTGATGCACATTGAACTGACCAGACCTAAATTCCTTTAGAGAACAGGCGTCTGACTTTAATAAAAGACAAAACTCTGACTGATAGTACACTTCTGACCTGCCATAAAAGAGAGACCTCGGACTGATAACGGTCATCGCACTGCGAGGAACACGCTATCACCGAGTGGCTCCAACCAGTTTTAAATCTTAACTACAATGTTCTGATTAACTGTCTGTCTGCCACATTCCTTTTACGCACACGAAGACAATGTAACCCTGAAGCTATACGATACCTCACACCCCTTCCCTTGTCTTCCCCACCTTCCCTTTGTTTGTATCTCATTATAAATATCTGTGCTTTTCCTGTTATCACTTGTGAGTCCTCATCCAGCTGAGCACGCACTCGGTTGTCTGACAGCTCACCTTCTTGCAAGAATACATTAAAATATAAAAGACACTCTGGTCGGATCAATTCTCTTTATTTCCAGTACAAAATATATTTTTTCCACAACAATGGTTTCACATTTGACGGAGAGAGCGGCAGCTTGGGCGACAGCTGAGTGAGCTCGAGAAGCGGACACCTGTAAAGACGTGAAGGTATTTTCTCAGACTCTTTCACGCATGTTTGACCACTCGTCTCCAGCTCGGCAGGCTTCCAGAGCCCTGCTACAGCTGAAGCAGGGAAACAGATGGGTGGTTGACTAGCCGTGGAATTCTCCAGCAATCAAGAACGCGTTCGTGGGCGGACTCAACAACCTCATAAAGGACCAGCTGGCACCCCATGAACCGCCAGAGGATTTCGAGGATCTGGTGGACCTGGCGGTCCGTACTGACCTATGGCTTCAGGAGAGGGAGTTGGAACGTCGTCGGTCCAGCCGAAGGTCCTCCGAGCCACCAGGGGCGCCCGGGGGTTTCAGAGAGTTCCACCGATCCAGCAGCGCTTTCAGGTCAGAACCAGACAGTGCGCTGCCTGCCTTCCAGGATGAGCCCATGCAGTTGGGTCGCACCAGACTCACTCCAGAGGAGCGACAGCGCCGCCTGAAGGAGGGGGTGTGTTTTTGCTGCGGGCTGACTGGACACCGGGTGGGCGCATGCCTGTCAAAAGACAAGGCTCACCAGGCATGAGGAGGGCGCTGGTGAGCCGTTTTAAAGACATCAAACCTCCTCATAGATCTTTAACCGCTGTGACATCGAACATTGAAGGTAAAGATGCATCACTACCAGCTCTTATTGACTCTAATTCTGACGAGAGCCTCATGGACAAGGATTTAGCTAGAAAATTAGGACTAATCAGTTACCCCCTTGATCACCCTGTAAATGCATGTTCATTAGATAGCAAATTATTAAGTAAAGTCTCACATTACAATGAACCTGTTGAAATGTTAATAGACCTGAGTCATAGGGAAAAGATTTCTTTTCATCTGTTTGACTGTGCTCATCACCCCCTAATTTTAGGATGAAACACAATCCTCATACACATCATGAGCTGGATTCCAGCGAATATCCGGATTTAACAAGAGTCCCACCTTGCTACCATGATTTTCGAGAGGTTTTCAATAAGACCAAAGCCACATCTCTTCCTCCTCATAGATCCTGGGATTGTGCCATAGACCTTCTTCCAGGAGCCCCAATTCCCAAAGCCAGGCTCTACTCATCATCTCCGGTCCATCCCGAGCAAGGAAAGCCATGGATGAGTACATCGAGGCGTCACTTCTTCGTGGATAAGGACGACTCGCTTCGGCCATGCATAGACTACAGCGCTCTGAACGACATCACGGTCAAGAACAGGAATCCACTTCCCCTCATCTCCTCCACTTTTGAGCAGCTCCAGCAGGCCAAGATTTTCACCAAATTGGACCTGCGGAACGCCTGTCACCTAGTCAGGATCAGGGACGGCGATGAGTGGAAGACGGGGTTCAACACGCCCTCAGGACACTACGGGTATCTAGTGATTCCATTCAGTCTCACTAATGCACCAGCAGTCTTTCAAGGGTTCATAAATGAAATTCTTCGTGAGTACCTTAATGACATTTTAATCTTTTCTCCTGATCCTGACACCCACCAGCGTCACATTCGTCAGGTCCTGCTCCACCTGCTGGAGAATCAGCTCTATGTTAAGGTGGAGAAGAGTGAGTTCCATGCTTCCTCAGTCTCGTTTCTGGGATTCATTGTGGCAGAAAATCAAGTGAAAATGGATCCAGAGAGGGTTAGTGAAGTAACCAACTGGCTGCCCCTCACCACTCAAAAGAAGGTGCAGCAATTCTTGGGCTTTGCTAACTTCTATTGCAAGTTTATCAGAAACTTCAGCTCTGTGGTGGCTCCGTTTCATGCACTAACCTCTTCTAAAGTTCCCTTCCAGTGGGGTCCTCGGCTCAAGTGGATGTTCACATCAGCGCCTGTTCTGACTATGCCGGATCCTCAGCTACAGTTCATCGTGGAGGTGGACGCCTCCAATGAGGGCGTTGGGGTGATACTGTGTCAGTGCTCTCCTAAGGACCTCAGAACTGCAAAGAGACTAAACTCCAGACAAGCAAGGTGGGCTTTTTTTTTTTTTATCGGTTCAGGTTCACCCTCTCCTACAGGCCGGGGTCTCAGAACACTAAGCCAGATGCTCGGTCCCGCCTGTGTGATCGGAAGCCAAGGAACCGTGAAACCATCCTACCACCCGACCGTGTGGTAGGAGTGGTAATTTGGCAAATAGAAAATGAGGTGCAACAGGCTAGCCGGGATGAACTTGTTCCAGAGAGGGCTGTCCTCTCAACCGGTTGTTCGTACCGGAAGCGATGCGCTTGAAAGTCATCCACTGGGCGCACACCTCGTTGCTCACATGTCATCCAGGATCTAATAGCGGTTTTCGTGATCCAACAGCGCTTCTGGTGGGCGAACCTAGCCAAGGACGTGGCTGAATACATTGCTGCCTGCTCTGTCTGTGCTCGCAGTAAGGCGTCGAGGCAGGTCCGGGTGGGGTTACTCCAGCCACTACCGGTGCACACACAGACCAAGGTCACATATCACGTTGGACTTCGTCACGGGCCTGCCTCCATCTAAGGGTAACACGGTTGTGCTGACAGTGGTAGACCGATTTTCTAAAATGACTCACTTCTTTCCTCTCACCAAACTGCCATCTGCTAAAGAAACTGCCAGCATCATGATTAACCATGTTTTTCGCATTCACGGTCTACCTACAGACATTGTTTCTGACAGAGGTCCACAGTTTGTCTCCACCTTCTGGAAGTAGTTTTGTCAGCTCCTCAGTGCCACCGTCAGCTTCTCCTCCGGTTACCATCCGGAATCCAACGACCAGACAGCCACTCTGCTTATAATGAAAGCAATTTTATCTTGTATGGTTTAATATTGTGAATAACAATATTAATGCTTCTCTCATTGTTTCCTTTTTTCTGCTGGTGTTGGAGAAAAAACTCAAATGCTCAATAGAATAAAGAAGAACATACAGGTCAACACAATTATCTGTATTGGTGAAGTTTTTCTTTTTGTCCCACACTTAACATTTAATACCACAAACATTTCACTGCTAACATAGAAATCACTGATGTAGACACTATCAACACTGCAGCTGAATAAAGTGTTTTCTTACTTTGTTGTGTCATAGTTTGAACAAGTACCAATGTTATTTTCATGAGGGAGAATAGAAACTCAACAACCTTTTCATTACAACCTGAAGCTTTTTGTCCCTATTTTACCTTTTGTGTTTGTCTTCAAATTTACAAGGAATTTGTTGTTTATTCTGAATGCAAAGAGCAATATCTCACTCTGAAAGACATCAGCCCCATCTACTGGTGACTAAATGAAATGACAGCATTTCCTGCTGTTAATAATTCACCCTGTGACAGAGGTAAGTGAAACAGAAAGTAGATTTTAATACAGTCGATCGGTGTTCAGACGCCATTACAGGGTGTGAGATTTCTGCTGTAAAACACACATTTGGAGTATACTAAGTGGAAAGGTGACGAGACTGTGAGTTGGTGAGTCTTGCTATAGAAAAATAACTTCAGAAACAAATGGCTGAGAAAATTGCTCTTGTTGAAACTTTCCTGAACTGCCACGTGTGTTCAGAGACTTTCAGAGATCCTGTGTCTCTGAGCTGCAACCACAGTTTCTGTTCAAGCTGCCTGAAAAAATTCTGGGAACAAGCTGAAAACAAAAACTGTCCCATTTGTAAAAGAAAATCCTCAAAAGATGATCCAGGAGTGAACTTTTCACTGAAAGAACTGGCAGACTCCTTTGCTGGGAGAAAGAAAATTGGATCATCTGAGACAGAAAAGGAAGAGAAGAAGGTGGAGGTGGTGTGTTGTAAACACCAGGAAGAGCCGAAGCTGTTCTGTAAAGATGAAGACAGAGCTGTGTGTCCTGTCTGTGAGTTTTCTCTCCACCATGGTCACAAAGTGGTTCCTGTAGAACAAGCAGTCAGTGACCTGAAGGAGCAGCTTGAAATCTGACTTAAAGGCTCTTCAGGACAAGAGGGACAAATACAAACACGTGGAGAAAACATACAATGAAGTGATTCAATACTCCAAGAAGCAGCTGTTGTCCACAGAGAGGCAGATCAGAGCAGAGTTCAACCAAGCTCCACCAGTTCCTGAGAGAGGAAGAGGAGTTCAGACTGGCAGCTCTGAGGGAGGAAGAGGAGCAGAAGGGGAAGATGATCAGCAGAGAGATGAAGATGATTCAGGAGCACATCTCCTCTCTGTCAGACAGTATCTGTGCTGTTGAAGAAGACCTGCAGAAACACAACGTGCCGTTCCTCAGCAGATATAAACCCACTCAGACCAGAGCCAGAGTCCAGGGCTCACTGTCAGATCCACAGCTGCTCCTCAGGACTGCTGATAGATGTGGCCAAACACCTGGGCAACCTGTCCTTCAGAGTCTGGGAGAAGATGAAGGACAAGGTCCACTTCAGTCCTGTCATTCTGGACCCAAACACTGCAAAGTCGTTGGCTCTATCTGTCTGATGATCTGACCAGTGTGAGATGTGGAGACACAAAACAGCAGCTTCCTGACAATCCAGAGAGAAACACTAAGTATGTGCTAATGTTCATGGCTCTGAGGGCTTCAGCTCAGGGAAACACAGCTGGGAGGTGGAGGTGGGAGACCATCCTATCTGGAATGTGGGTTTGGTTAAAGAGTCAGTTGACAGGAAGGGAGAGAGATATGCCTCACCAGAATATGGAATCTGGTGTTTGTTGCATCGCAGTGGAAAATACACTGATGGTCTTGGTAAGACTGTCAAAGTGAAGAAGAGTCTCCAGAGGATCAGAGTCCAGCTGGACTATGACAGGGGGAAGGTGTCCTTCTACGACCCTGAAGACATGACTCACATCTACACTCACAGAGACACTTTCACTGAGAAACTTTTCCCATATTTCTATATTGGAGAGGCTGGTGATGCAAAAATTGTTGATATCAAAATCTGTCAAACAGATTTTTCTCTGAGATGTTCAGGAATGTTAGATTAATTGTCTCAACTTTTACCTTCAAAATGTTTGTGTCATGATCGTTTGAGGTTTATTGAACTCTAAACTCATCATCACACTTTACACTCAAACCAGCAATCTGGATCTGTTTCTCTCTTATTTATTTTTTTTTTACATATAAAACAGATTTGATTCGATGTCGAGGGTCACAAAATTGTTGTTTCTCACTGTAAATAATCCAAAGTGGTTTTCATGCACAAAAACACATTTACAGCTAATTGCTTTCAGTTAAAATTGATTTGTCACATTTGAAGAAAAAATTAAGACTTCACTCTGACCTCAATGTCTGTCTGGATAAATAAAGTTTAAACCAGATTAAAAACATATCTCTAAAATACTGAAACTATATTATATCATCCAGGTTTAAACTTTCATACAAGTACAAATCAATTCTGAATATTTGAATATACTTTATTAGCCTCATTAGCAGCAATTTGTTTTATTCAGAATCACAATATAACATCAACTCTATCTGCTGTAAAATATGTTGTTTACAAGTGTTTGATTCTTTAAAGTTTTTCATCACCAGCATTTAATTTTCACTTGTAAGATTTCTAGATCATCTGACAGGTTTTTTCAGTTTTGATCATGTTTTAATGACATTTTTTAATTCTCTCCTCTCATTATCTGAGTAGTATCAAAACACATTCTGGCTCTGATTGATTGTTCTTTTCTTCTTCAGCAGAGTGTCACAACGTCTGCCTCAGTCCTGTTTTTGCTCATTCCTCTCTGACCCTCCCTTCAGCCGTCTTTCTCCTCCTCCATGCTCGTGCTTTTCTTTGCCATCTTTGCCTGTTCTCTCTCCATCCACCAGGTGCCCTCCAACTTTTCCACCTGTCCTGGTCACCTGACTCTCACATCCAGCCACTCCCTCCTGCCCTGCTGTGACTGTACCTGACTTCTCCGTCGACTCTCTCACGTGTTTCCACTTTCCCTCATCAGCTCTCGGTGCATATACCAGCACATTTTCCCCAGTCAGTCCCCAGATTGTCAGTGATGCTGATGTCTTTTCTTTCTAACCACCTGAAGCTGATCTCTTCCTGTTTTTCACTGTAATCTGTTCCTGGATTTTTACCTTTGGCCTTTTACCACCCAACTCACCAGCCTTGTCCTTTTGGATTTGTTGTTCCTTTCTCAACTAAACTTCCTTTCACTCTGTTTGCAGCGTGTGTGTGTTTTATTTTCATTTTGTGTGTGTGTGTGTGTTTTATTTTTGTGTGTGTGTGTGTGTGTGTGTGTGTGTGTGTGTGTGTGTGTGTTTTATTGTGTGTGTGTGTGTCCTCTCTTTTTTCCTGGAATTCACCAGCTGGAACAAGCAGAAGTGATTTACTGTCTGAAATGAATTATCTTGTTTTTTATCAGACCACAATATAACCTAAAGTTTATCCTCTATTTTGTCTCCAGTTGTTTGATTCTTTAACTTTGATCTTCTTGAAACAGAAATGTTAATTTGTGAGATTTTTTGGATCTTCTGATGTGTTATTTCTGTTTTAGTTATGATTTAATTCCAGTTTTTACACTTTACTCAGAGTCTCAAAACACATTTTGGATCTGATTGTTGTTTTTTCAGGAATCATTGTTGAGGATTTTCAAGTGTTTCTACTGTCTGAAATTAATAGTGTAAAACAGTTTTCATCTTTGTTTTTTGTTTCCTTGTGATCCTCAGTAGAAACATGTACATATATGTCATTTTTTTTTAAATCTGTAATTTATTCTTTAAGGATTGTAAAAGTTAAGGATTGAAGGATCTGTTGTTTTGTTAGAGTTTATTGAAGATGATAAGTACTGTAACATTGATCCACAAGAAAATGTGTCTACAAGATGCTGAAACTGTATCACATCAAAACAAAGCTGTTAATTATTCTGGTTATCAGCATCTTCTTTTCAGTCAGACATTGTATAGTAGTATAAATCCACATTACTGAATACTTTCAATGTTTCAGTATTTTTTAATCATCACTTGTCAATGTGAGTTATATTTTTGGTACTTTTGGTGAGTGATTTCACTTCATTTCTTCACGGTGTTTGTGGTATGTTTTGTTGTGTATACATGTTCAGCGACATGAACGATAAATGATAATGTCTACTTCATGATCAACATAAGGGAACAAAAAGATGTACAATTAAGTTAAATATGTTTTATTTTCTAAATCAATCAAAATGCAAATGAGATGCTGCTGCTTCACATGATTAAATCACCAGCTGTTTTTTTTTTCATAATTTTGAGTATCAGGTTGTTTTCTGTTTCTTTAGATACCAGCTTTTCAAAATACAGTATTTAATTTTGACCCAATAAAGGAGAAATCTCCATTTTGTATTTTCAAAACAAATAATTCCTCACTAAAAAACTCTGAAACACTGAAACAGCCCAATTAATTTAATTTATACTCACATAAGTAAATAATCAATTAAAGAAACCTGAATGAACCGCATACCACCCTGATGAAGACTAAATAACTGAAAACATGTGACCAATAAAACCTGGCATATTGGAGAAGAGCTGTGCAACTTCTCACACTGGTCTGTACCTCACTGTGTGTGTGTCCTCAAAACTACAAACACTCAGAAATTTAAAAGATGTTGAAACTTTATTCTCCCACAACTTCACTGCATGATTATAAACTCTAAACAAGCAGAAGTGAAGGGTATACTGAGGGTTGTATTGACTGAGATTTAGTGATGGGTGTTCCCTGATTTTCACTAAAGATTTGGTTCTTTAAACAAGTGGAGTCAGTCAGCAGGACTGTATAATGCTGACACAATGGAGGAGCATTTCCAAGAAGACAGCATTGTTTCAGAAATGGTTTAACCATCACATTTCATTCATTTTATAATAAACTTAATACAGTTTTGAGTGTCGACATGCTCATATATTTATAATTTTTTAAATTCATCAACATTATTGAATTTTCAGTATGTGAGCAGTGTGTGATTGTATGGAAACATTTTCTTCCTGTAAACGACACAAGATGGAGAAAAAGTCCACATTTTGTTTCTGGACTGGTCATTTTAAACACTTAGTTCTACTTTCTGTCACTTTTTTACATGCATATCATTGTTTACTACACAGGCTGTTCATCAGTTTCATCTCTCAGCAGTTTATGATTTTTCTTTTAATATATATCCTTCACAAACCATCCCATTGGTTGACAGTGGAAAATACAATAATTGGCATGATGAAACGATCAGGGTGAAGAAGAGTCTCCAGAGGATCAGCCCCTAACCCAACTGGATTATGACAGGAGGAAGGTGTCCTTCTACGACCCTGACGACATGACTCACATCTACACTTACAGTGACACTTTCACTGAGAAACTCTTTTCAGTATTGGAAATGTTGGTGGTGCCAAAACCACTTCAAAACCACCAAAATCTGTCAAATTGGTGATTTAGGCTGACAAGAAATTTGTAATTTACACTTTGCTTCAGTTATTATCATTATATACATATATATATATGTATATATATATATATATATACATATATTATTTCAAGTATTTTTCATGTAGGTTTGTTCTTTTCTCAGAATCTCCATTCTTTTGTGTTACAGTGTCAGACTGGATTGATGTTGTCAGTGAGGTTTGTAATATGCAAGCTTTTTGTAACGTGGGGACACACTTTTATGGTAGTTTTCAGTGTAAGTTAAGTTAATCTTTGTCACATAGTCTGGCAGCCATGCAATGCTAAAAGTAAAGCTAAAGGTTCATCTTCACCTGACTCATTTTTATAAATGATTCTGCTGTTTTACTGCATCACTCAACAAAAAAAAATTAATTATCATGGTTATTTACAGGTTTTGAGTCAGAATAGTGTGTGATCATGTATATCTACTGTATTTAAAGCTGTGATTGTTTCAGTTCTGTGACAGCTTTTTCATCATCTGTTATTAGCTTTTGACAAGTTATTTCATTGTGGGTGTAAATGTATAGGTATTGTTTTCACTTAGGGATAAAAACAGTTGACAGTGTTAGTTCAGTAAGAAGTCATTTACACTTCATTCATCCATTCATGTGTAACTCCCTCTTTTGATGTTTAATATCATTAAATCATTGCTACTTTATTTAACAAAATTTAACATAACATATTTAACATAACAAAAACCAAAATTAAGATGACAAACTCTTATAGAACATACACAGTAAGAATGTATCTTACATTAATTTGTCATTTACTTCGTTTGTTAAATGCATTTCAATATGGATTTTTTTTCCTTCCCCATTTATTTTTCTTTGAGATGTAATTTAAATGCATGACTTTTATTTGTAATGGAGTGTTTTTATATTTTGGCACTGCGTCTTTTATTTAAATAAAGGATCTGTATTTTTATTGAACCTCTGACTGTTTTATTGTCATGAAATTTCAGTCCAATTTTGAGGTGCCGCTCTTACTCTGAAAAGCCAAGCGGAAGTATGCACGGGACTGAGCCGTGATGTAAACAAACCGCTGCTACTTCCGGTGATGTTCACAGGTATGGCACTCATGTTCAAACATTTTTTTTTTAAAACTGGAAATTAAATGCATTTTCTACAGATTTTCTTCAGCCTTTTCATTCCAGAGTCAGTTTTACGAACGTCACAGCTATAATCGGTGTAGCTCGCTAAAGAAGAAAATAAATGTGACACCAACGTGACTGCTAAGCTACATTTAGTCGATGTGCACATAGCTGCAAAGATTTAACTAAAGCTGCTCACTCCCCGCTGCAAGTATAACTTCACATATAAAGAAAATAGTTAGTTATCTCCTGATTGAGGGCGTGGAGGGGTAATGTTATTTCTCCAGATCAACCAGTGAAGGGGACATTGTTTGCAGGAAGAGAGCTGGCTGGTCAATCTCTTTCATTGCTGTGAGCTTCTGATGTTAAATTTCATCCACATCCATTGTAAAGGTGTAGGGGCAGAAATCTTAGAGGAATTAAAAGCTGAAATAAAAAAACACAAATATGCACAATCTGCATTGCTGCAAGAGATAAGTAGTGAGGAAATGTGTGTTTTGTCATCTTGTTGAACAGAACCCGTCCAGTAAACATTTAACATAATAGTTAAATATTTATGTTTACCAAGATAAGTGAGAAATGTGTGTTTGCTCAGCTTTGTTTGTCCTTGTTTTTAGCTGTGCACTAATATTAATATTTATATGTGGCCACTGAGGCTGATTGTGATCAGGTAGGGAGCTGTGAACTTCTTGTGCACCCAGGTAGGGATGAACTTCTTGCACCCAAAGGACCCTCCACTTCATTTACCAAAACATCCTGATCAGCTGGTGGTCAGGCAGAACAGGCAGTTTGAGTCCAAATGAGATAAACAAAACAACAAGTAAAATCATCACACGTTCGCATGATAGTGAGTGACACATTTTTGCCGACTTGGTCTTCGAAAATGGGAAAATATTTAGGGTGAAATAAAAAAATCACACTTAACATTAAGGATTTATGTGTTAGACTGATCTACTCATATATTCTAAGGAACTTCCACACAACACAAACTAAGAAGATACAAAGAAATGTCTACTAAATGTTAGAAAATTAAAGAGTTTTTTTTTTTTTTACAAAGTAAGGTTTATGAAAAACAAACCACTCTGATTTTCATATCTATATGTTTTGGACAAAAAGTATTTAAACTGTGGGTGGTTTATTCATAAGCTTTAGTTACCCAATTCCTCCTTTCTGTTGTTTAACTTCAACTGTTATGACGTTATGAAATTTTAACATCTAGAAGAACATTAATATTAGTAATCTGTTTCTTCCCTACCCGTATTAGTCTGCTTTATATTTTCAGAAGTCTACATTATAAATAAAGGCTGGGTATAATCCCAAAAGACAGACTATTTTTAATGTGTTTTTTGTTGATTAATCATTTTATGATGTCTATGGCCTTTTTTATTTTCAGCTTCACTGCCTTCAGTATCCCCTCCAGCTGAATCTCATCAATCATTTCTGTGTTGCGTGTTGTTTGCTAAACCACACCTCTCACCTCCTCGAAACAAAGAAAATGAAGGTGTATGTTTGTGTTGTCTTATAGTTAAATGAAGAATACAGTCACATTGTGACCCTGATGATTAACTATTTATGTTGTTTTTCTCTGCCAGGCCCTACCTCCAAGAACACAAGAGACCCAAAGCACCAAACTCTAATGGTTATGGAGAGTGATGGACAACCTGACAGCAAATAAGAGTCATTTACCCTGTCAGTCGTGGGCGGGCCAGAATGGCTGGTCCACAACTTCAACTCAAGGACCCCTCAGCTCACTGCCCAGCTCTCAGCATCTCGGCCTGGGCTCGTCTTCTGACCACAGATCCTCCTACGACCACCTGCAGGCGTCCAGCCAGGGCTGCATGAGCGACCTCAGCACCTTATCATCCAGAAACAACAGTCATCACTCTGCCCTGTACAAAGTTTCTCACATTAGCAATTCATCATCCACCACGGTGTTTCCTGACACCGCAATCCCGAGCGCCTCTCACAGTATTCCCTTTGCTCACCAAAACCCTCACACTTCGATGCTGTTAACTGAAAACCATGGAAAAAATATACCCCAACCATCACTGCCCCAGACAAACCAGGATCCACAGCCTTGTAGGCCTCAACATCCACCACTGCTCTCATCCCACCACCCTTACAAAGAGTCATTTCAACTTCCATCAACCATTCAGGCTTACGGACTTCAGGATTTGCCCATTAGCCTGCCATCATTTGCCCAGCATGTAAGTACACCGCAAGCTGCTTTTGAAGGAGCGAATGTGGAGTTAGCAGGTGTTGCTGGGTACACTCACAGCCATGCCTCATCCACTTCTCAGGAGCAGCATCAGTGGACACCTTCATCACACTGCAGGGGTAAGCTCTACTTCTAATATACTTTGTGGTGCACTGGTGTGCTCGTCGTGTATTGGAGGTTGAAAAGCGTCTTCATTGTGGTTAAACATGTTGGGTTTGGTTTCTCTAAACAAGTGTGTTTAGTACTTTAGCTGGTTTGTGGATTATCCTTTGTATTCTGGATGTTCAAATTTAAGTCTGAATTTTGACACTATCACCTGAATCTTTAGATCCTAATTGATCTTGGTGAATTTGAGCTATTTGAATATCGTTTTCAAATATCATAATTTGTGAACCTCAAAAATCCATATGCATACATACATATGGAAATAAAGTTTTTGAGGTTGTGCAACTTGAAACTGACTAAAGAGGGAAATTCAGAGAACATAAAGCCAAATAAACTGTTTTCACCGTATAACATTTAAGTACTATACTTTTATCTGAATTTAAATTTCAACATTGAGAACTCAGTAGTGATTCAATTTTACAATTAGGTATTCAGTTACTTTTAGGATTCAAATTTTTACAGTTATTATTTTCTTCCATATCTGGTCCTCTGAAAATTCAGCTGAACAGAAATACAAACTGTTTGAGCTTGAGCGTTGTGTCAGGTGTTTTTTATGAGGTCTATCTTGTCTGACTACAAAGTGAGAAAAAAAAAAACTTTATTGTATCAAAATTCTTGCTACACAGAATTTCAATAGGGCAGACTAATCGTCAGAAAAACCTCACAGAATAATGCAGTACAGTTCAACAGCACTACAAACAACATCCTGCAAAATGACTCAGTTGAATCATGCCTCTCTAATAGAGAAAATTGAACATTAAAACCTTTTGTGAAGGTGTGTTGTTACATGGCCTTACTTGTCTTTTCTTCAGGAGCCATAAATGACTCTGTCCCTGACACAGCTGCTCATCCTAACACAGAGGTGAGTATTACAACCCCAGTGAGGAAATCAACAGCATCTGAACATGTCACAGAAGACAGTTTTCTTGTTTGGTGGTGTATTTTGTACATATGTTCACAAATAAAAGGTGTTTTTTTTGTTTTTTTTTTCTTAACATGTTTGATGTATAGCTCTTTGTCCCTACAGAGGCTGGTTGCATACATTGTATGTTACTTTACACAATAGCATCTACCAGACCAGTGTTGGTTATCAGTTACAGTCACGAGGACATCGTGTAGGCATCATGGAGAACCACAGGAGATTATTACCTTTAAGATCGTACTTAAGTAATTTATTTTTATATTTATCTGCTTTCAGGCCAGCAATGAGGGACGGCGTTCGGCACTTTTACATCGACGTGCACAGCTACTTAAACAAGTGGCAGAGTTGGATAAAGTTGTAAGTGTGTTAAGGCATTTTCGTTAAAAGTTGCAGAGTTACATTGGTGCTACCCAGTATTACTTTGAACACTTATATTAATTTGTATTAGAAATAATACACAGTTTCTCCCTGTTGACTTCACTTTGTCTTCTCCTTAAGCTGGAATCAATTCCTCCAGATGACAACAGTGATGGGCAGTCTCAACACATGTCCATTCAGGTAGCTCAAGGTTTATTGGATGCTGCTGTTGAAGTACATCAATTCATGAATGTTGCAAATATGTTATATAAGAATCTTTTTTAGTCTCCTTCATCAATCGATGATTCGTCCCAATGTGCACAAAGTAAGACCACAGAGGCACAGCAGGTTCAGCTTTCCACAGGAGTGTCAAAGGTAGCACCACATTGAATGATTTACTTTGCACATATTTCATTTGTATACTTTAGGTAAACTTTAGGTTATCAAACTTCAACCCTGTGACTGAATTTCTTGTTGTCTCCTCACTGTTTGTCTTGTTTTTCAGTCACATCTTTCAGCTGCTGATTTATCAACTCTATCCAGTGATGTACAAAGTGAGACCTGTGATTCACCAGAGGACCCAATGTCAGCAGCAGAATCAGTGGTAGTTACCTGTATTTCTTTCTGTTTGTGTGTTTAATCCTTAACAAATGTAAGGGATGGACATTAAGAACCAGTACTAAATTACTAAGTTGGTTCTAACGTTTCTTAAATCTGAAGCAATTTGTGAAGACCAACTATCTTTATTGCTGTTGAAAATATGAAAACAGGTAGACTGACCCAATATTATTTATATATTCCACAGTATCAAATATTTGTAATTCTCACTCTTTTGGAGTTACCTATATGTGAAATTGCATTAAAATATCTAAATACAGTGGAATAAGTCTAATTTCTATCCCTGAAATGGTCTTTTTGGAGAATAGGAAGGCAGAAGGACGGGAGAACATGATACAGATTCGTGAATGGTGAAAGAATTGAAATGTGTCTTTGTTTAGAAATATGAAATAAAGATACTTAGTAGTATTATATTTGCTGCAATCAAAGATTATTAATGTCTTTCCTTCCACATACAATTATATTTCCCTTTTTTTCCCCAGAAAAAAGAAGCCGGGTCAGAGGATGACAGTGATGCTGATTACTTACCAGATGGTGATGGTGACATTTCTGATTTCTTATCTGACCCTTACGGGGGCTCTTCAGATGAATCCACTCACAGCAGTCCTCCAACCCCCACAGATAAAAGACGTTCTTTCCCAGCAAAGAAAAAGGCTAAATCAGGAAGTTCTTTGTCGAAGGACAAAATTGTCAGTCCTCTAGAAAAGACATGTGCAGCTGATTTGAAGAAGAAGAAATCTTCCGAAACAGTAGTGTTGCCATGTTCAGGTTCCAAAGCACAACGTGTTTATGACAGGAGGAATTATTGTTTGTTTTGCTTTAAGCCGGTATCCAAAATGGCACGACATCTTGAGAGGATCCACAGTGACAAAGCGGAGGTTGCGGCTGCATTTCAGTATCCCAAGAATTCTAGAGAAAGACAAAAGATATGGAACCGACTAACAAATGAAGGAAACTTTGCTCACAATAAGGATGTCTTGAAAACAGGGAAGGGCCAGCTCGCTGTTCGAAAAAGGCCGAGGCAAACTTTAAAAGCCCAAGACTTTCTTCACTGTCTTTACTGTCGAGGTCTTTTTGTGAAGAAAGCTTTGTTCAGGCACATGAGGCTGTGCCCAGAGAAAGTGAAGAACGAAAATGAAACAGAGTTTGGAAGAAAGCGCATCGCATCACAGTGTGTGCTTGAAGTTGTCGGAGACCTTGGCGTAACCGATGGTTTTAGAAGCATTCTGTCCCAGATGACTTATGATGATGTGACAAAAACGATCATGGATGACAAGGTCGTCTTGCAGTTTGGGGAGCTCATGTTTAATCACTACGGATCCGATGTGAAGAAGCATAATTATGTAAGACAGAACCTTCGTCAGATAGCAAGACTTGTACTCGAAGCTCAAAAAATAACCCCTCTTGAGAAATTGGAGGACTTCTTTCTTCCCTCAAGTTTCCCACATGTGGTGTCTGCAGTGAACGTCCTGGCAGGCTACAATCCAGAAAACAAAACCTACAGCATTCCCTCACTCGCCATCAAGCTGGGCTACCACCTACAGAAGGCCTGTAGTATTGTCGAGGCTAATGCAGTGAAGTGTGGTGATGAAAATTTGGCAGAGTCTGCACGTAACTTCCTCTCCCTGTACCAGAAAAAATGGAACAAGCTCATTTCTTCAGGCGCATTAACAACACTCAGAAAAACAAAATTGAGGAGAGAAAAGAAGGTGCCATTTGCTCAAGATGTGAAGCGCCTGAACTTCCACTTGGAGAATGTTCATGTTCAGGCTGAGGAAAAACTCAGAGAGAGCTCTTCTGCGGAAAACTATGCCGCTCTGTCCAAAGTAATACTCGCCCGAACAATACTTTTCAACAGGAGAAGAGCTAGAGAGGTATCGTCGGTGCAACTGACGGCTTTTATGTCACGAAAAAAGTCAAGCCTGCAGGTTGGCATGGACGTATCTGTCTCAGATTTGGAAAGAACCATGTGTGCGTTCTTCACTAGAGTTGACATACGAGGGAAGTGTGGGAGACTGGTCCCTGTTTTGCTAAAGCCATCATTCGTGTCAGCTCTGGAGCTTCTCGTGGGGCTTCGCGAGACGTGTGGGGTCCCCAGTAAGAATCCCTACCTGTTTGGCCGACCACATGCACTGTCTGCCTACAACGGGTCAGAGTGCATTCAAAAATATGTCAGAGCATGTGGAGCGAAAGATCCTGAAGCGCTGACATCAGCAAAGATTCGGAAGCACTACGCAAAAATGCTACAGCTGATTAACCTTGATGAAAATGAGGCCAACCAAATTTTAGGCCCCAATAATCCAGTCCAAACCCTGCGACAGGACAGCAACATGCAGGTGGATGATGTCGAAATGGACTCTAATGGTAAGAAGTAATTTTTTGATGAGTCATGAGTGTAAATGCCAAAATGCTAGAGTAATGTTTTTGCATAGTTACGGATTAAATATTGGTTTTAAAAAAGGGTTAGGGTTGTTTGATTTGAAGCCTTTCGTGGTACCTGTACACAAGTCACAAAAGAAAGTGAGCACCTTTCATCTGTGTATTATTATTATTATTATTATTATGAAGTCAAGTTTTCTTATTTCCTGATGTCCAAACTTCAGCACATTCCCACTGCTTTAAGAATATCTTTCATACATGGCACAAGACACAAGACTTCTTTTTTTTTTATTGTGATCTCCTTCAGTTTAAAATAATATTCCACTTGATAATACAAAAGATAAACACTTTCAGGTGTAACAGCTGGCTTTTTTCTTTTTTTCTTTTTTTTTTTAATATCTCAGAGAAATATTGAAAGCTAAATTGGTCGGTTTGTAGACTTACATTTTAAAAAAGTGCTTATCTGTCTTTTTAATTAATGAATGAATGAATTAATGTCTAATTTGTCAATTGAATTTTGTATCGTAGGTCAATTGGGTAGATGTTAGTGGTGTGATCTATTATTGTAATCTTATCTAAAAAGAGAAAAAATGACTAGTATCCTGAGAGGTCACTGAATAAATTGTTTTATTCACTTATGGGTGATGTGAAAAAGAAAAAGAATCCAGCATCCACCCACCATAGGGTGCTGAACTGTGGTTCACTTATTTCTTTGGCTTTTCTGGAGTGATGAAAGTATGGGAAATGTGTATATAGGTAGATGGGATATGTAAAAGACAACTCTCTCTATTTGTCTCCAACACAGAGAGAGTACAAGCTGCAAGAGGACAACAAGCTGCATCATGGGATTGCAGAGAGGATTACGGTGCAGAGTTTTATGATGAGCCAGCACATGGATCAGCAACACACGCTAACATGACTAGACCTCCGAGATCTGCCAAATCATGCAAAAAAGGTAATAAAGGTGATCATCATCACTTTTCATTCATAATTCGTTCATACGAGCAAGGAATAAGAAAATGAGGCAACTGTTTCAGGGGTGCAGAAAGAACTGGAGATACTCAG
This sequence comes from Scortum barcoo, assembly GCA_023238725.1. Taxonomy (NCBI): domain Eukaryota; kingdom Metazoa; phylum Chordata; class Actinopteri; order Centrarchiformes; family Terapontidae; genus Scortum; species Scortum barcoo. The sequence goes on from CM041535.1 coordinate 14,527,392, forward strand.
CTGCCACTAGTCCATGAAGCTGTCACGGCAATAAGATAAAAAGTTTCCATAAAGAGCAGCAAGGATTTTTGGGTCTTGCAGGTGCTCCTCCTCCCAAGCTCAAACTTTTTTCTTTTCAAGTATTTTTTCAAGAAGTTTTTTTGTCTTTTTAACATGATTGTCATGTCCAATTACCCCGTGACATGACACTGGGACTGGGCAATATGACTATATGTCTTGTGACAATAGAAAAATGCCTGCTCTATCATTTATTTTGCTGGGTCACAAATTACACCCTTTAAGGTAATATTTTTCATCATTTGGATGACTCTTTGCTATCTTCAGCACAGCACAGACACAGGAAGTAAATTTGCATGAAAGCAACACAAACAAACATGGGGTGATTCTGAACAGGATCCAATCATCACTGAAGTTTATGTCATGTAACAAACAATAAAAAACAAAGGGCGTGGTCAGAGTTGTCATATTGACGTTTAAGGTGTGTTGATTGCTTCAGGATGTCAGCTCTACTTTAAAAGTTTAAAAGTTGTTGGAGCTTCCAATATCCTTTGAGCAGTGAATTTATTATTGTTTCTCCAGTCTAATTACACTTGATGTAAAATTGCCACACCAGTGGTTAAAGAACAATTGGAAAAAATGAAACATATGGGTGAATATTTTGAAAATATTCTACTAAAGATGCAATCCTCTGAAGAAAATAGTGTTAAAATTACATTATTTCATGTTTAGATCATTGTCATAAATGTAGTTTAATTCTAAATGTTGATGTGACAGCCCTCAGTTTTAAAATATGCAACAAGCATTGCAAAAGCACCTGTGTAGATAAAAGAGGGGTTGAGACAAAGTAACCCAAGAGTCCTTATTTAATATCCATCTCATTGTCCAAGCCTAATTTTATGTCAAATCATGACAAAAATAAGATATGGATGAGGAAGATAGACAGGATTTGGGGTTTGGAGACTTTTAAGAACAACAACATGCACAACAGTACGACGTAGTATCTGTTTTAAAAACTCAGTTAAACCTTAAAGTTAAGACACAACAATGTATTGTAGAGGAAACTTTTGGTTATTTTGTGGATTTTATTCGGGTTTTCAGTGATGGCAAAAGTTCACCCATTCCCCTTTCATCCCACAGGCTCCCAAAATAATGGCAAACATAAATGGGAGGAAGAAGAGGTTCTTGCCGTTGAGAGACACCTGATGCCTTTAATTCAAGGACACAAGGTGCCTCAGAAAAACGACTGCATTCAGTGTCTTGAGGCTGAGCCAGAAGCACTTAAGACGCGCTCATGGAGAGGTGTGAAGGACTATGTCAGAAACAGGATCACTGCCCTGAAAAGACAAAGCAGAACTTCACAACAGTAACAGGCCTGGTCAAGTGGAATCACAGCAGAATACAGGACATTTTCAGTAATTATAGATGCAATATGATGTCATTAACAAAATCTGTTTTCCCTTTTCCATTCTCTTATCTTTAACATCCCTCTGATCCTCTTTGTCGTTCATTCGTTCAGTCTCCATCTCTGTTATGCTACACTGGGAGCATTTCCATCCATTAAGATGACCAAGAAGAGTTGATCATTTTCATTTTTGTGGTTTATGATCAGTTGTTCTCAGGCAGCACACTTTGTTATGATCAGAGTGTTCTTCGCTGTGGTTTTGTTATATTCTTTTATTTGGAAAGCGACAGCTCACACATACTGATGAATGATGTTATAGAGATTCAGCTGGTGGCTAATTTGTGAATTTTTGGAGCTGTCAAGTCACCATTTGTGACCAAGTTACCTGGTACGCTGTATTTTGTCTGACTTTGTATTAACAATTCACCAGGAATAAAGTTCCAAGAATGATTCTGGCAATTTATTGGCAAACAAAATCATAAGTTACCCTTTTTCTACTCATAAAATGGTAAACACAAGGTATTTCAGTGATCTGTGCCTCCCTGTCAGGCCTACTGTATCTTCGTCCTTGCATGTATGAATGACAATTGCAAAGGCAGTGGTGGAAGAATTATTCAGATACTTTACTTAAAAATACTCAGTCACAGCAAAGTAACACATTAAATATTTTACAAATGTAACAATACAGAGTTACTAGAAATAGAAAGCACTCAATAGGCAGCAGAATTGCCCCTGTGAGGGTTATGTTGACATTACATGTAATTGACATAATGCAGGAAATTTGTGTTGTTTTTTTGTTTGTTTGTTTGTTTGGCAAGGCACATTAATTTACATTTCTTTAATCTTAGACCGCTGGCTAATTTCTCAGATGGAGTCAGCTTTTGAGTTGTAGGAATACTGAACAATATATTATTTTAGAAACTCATCATAGGGCTTCTTTGCGAAATTTTAACCTGGAAAGTTACTATATTTGTTAAATAAATTTAGCTGAGTAATATGCACAGTATTTTTTCTGAAATGAATTGGAGTGAAAGGATAAAGTAGTATAAAATGGGATTACACTCCAGTGTTTTGTTACATAATTGTTAGTGTCCACCACTGCATACAGAAAATAAACTCTCAGTGTAATATAATGCTTTTAATGATGTAAAAAGGTTGTTCGTAGCTTTTTTTTTTTCATTATTATATTTTTAAACTTACATTTTTTGTGCGCCCAAATATGTAATGCAGGTGCTTTTACTTTGAAAGGAGCTGCGGAATCGCCTCGTCGTGATTCTTGCCAACTTCACACAAACACTGAGACTCCTGCTCAGGGATGTAAGCGTCAGTGTTGTTGTCGTTATCTTTATCATGAACTTATTAACGTGACAGTCTCTTGTCGAGGAGTTTTAATTTATTATCACGAAAAGACGAGCCGTTTTTTAAATCCAGTCTCTCTGAAGTGTTTTCGCTTCCGCCGCACAGGAGGAAATGAAGACGCCGACGGTAACGTTAGCAACGCAGACGACCAAGTGAAAAATCCTCCAGTGTGTCTTTTTTGACGCTCAAAGGTATCGACTCTAATCTTTTATAACCTTAAAATAAGATGTGTCCCACAGATGCAGCCTTTTTTTAATTAATTAATTTATTTTTGCAGCTTGTATTTTATTTCACCCTGTCTGTTCCTTATTATGCGTGTTATTATCTGTGCTGTTATCTCGAACAACGTCCAAAAATTAAATAAGGACAACATTTCCTGAATTATCTCTCATAATCACGCGTTTGGATCATGTTAGTTAGTTTAGATAACCTACAGCTGCTTGCGTTAAACCCAGTCTGACCGCTATAGTCACAAAATCAGACTTTTTTAAATGTGTAATCTGTTAAAAGATAAAAAAAAAAAGCCAGGTTTTTGCTGGTTGCACGTACGTTTGTGCCGTCTGCGGTGATGTGTCTCAGTGGAGAGCTGAGGAGAAATTGTCATCATGATGAGCAGTGCTGCATGCTTTGTATCTCCGTCCCCAGCTCCCGCCCTCACGGAGAAACGAGCCTATCAGTGATGGTTATGGAGGATGATGGACGTCCCCTCAGCCAATCAGAGCCAGACACCCTGTCAGCCGTGGGCGGGCCAGAACGGCTGGTCCCCGGCTTCACCCCGCGGCTCCCCATGCGACCCTCTGCCCGGCCTTCAGCACCTGAGCCTGGGCTCGCCTTCTGACCAGAGGCCCTTTCCATCCCGGAGCCACGACGGCAGGCTGTGTGCCCACGATGCTGTGCGGCCCGTCACCCCTGGACGACACATACCTCCATGTTCTCTCCCTCTCATGCATGAAGGGACGCAGCCTTTCACACCTCAGCAAATGCCATTTTACTCCCCTTACAGCCCCCACCAAGCAATAACGTCCCCTTTCCTCCCCCCGTACGCACACCAGAGTTTGCTCAATGGACCTCAGTCCCCGCATCCAAAGCATCTGCCCATCAGCCCTCCATCTTTTGGACAATGTGCAGACCAGAGTCCACAGTGTTCACCCCTCTCTGCACTGGAGAGGGCAAATGTGGAGGCCTCTGTTGGATACACCCACAATCATGCCTCGCCCACCTCCCCAATTCAACAGCAGCCTCAGTGGACTCTGCCAGCACACTCTAAAGGTAAAAGGCTCAGAAATGGGGCTACAGTTTCTTTCCCCCAAGGTACAGTCTGCACTAATGTACCCCCTAGTTCTAATTATTGGACCCCGAGGTTACTAGATGTACCTTTTATATGTGTTCTCAATCTGTTTCTTCTAAATTGCAAGGTACAGTATCAGGAACTGGTGTGTTTTAGGCCAAATACCAAAAAAAGTAAGGTAAAATATTCTTTTTAGTTTTAGATTTGAAGGTTTTACTGTCTCCTTATTTGTTTAAGGTATATTTTAACTTGAAGGCTGTGGTTGAGTAGCCTTTAAATAAAAGAAACAAAAAAAAAGTAGTTCTTAATTGAAGCTTTATTGAATAACTTACTGGGGTTAACTAATCCAGGTTGAGCAACACTGGTCAGTGAAATTCAGAAAATATGTAACTTGAACTGCAGTCCAGTAGTGCTACAGGAAAAAAAAACCCACATTGCTTCAGCATCCACAAGTAGTCCAACAGAGCAGCAGATGCTAGATCATCATCCAGAGTGTATACCACCACCGTACTGATCAAAGCACAACTTTTAGTCTCTCCGATAGATCCTACAGTCTCAATGAAAACAGCCCACTTAGTTCAGAATATCATACGTTTGAATCTGTCTTCCATCGTCGTGCGTATGTAACTCCTCTGTTTTCTCCTCAGGATCTATAAATGAGTTTGTTCCCAATGCGACCGCACAGGACAGGAACAACTCGCCACAGGTGTGGAAAATATAAAAAGAAAAGGGATAAATCTGCAGATTACTTTCTCTATTGATCAGTTTATTGTTCAGTTTTTTAAATGTTAGAAAAAGAGGAAAATGCTCATCTAGGTTTTCTGGGTTCCAAATTGACATCCTTAGTTGTGTTGTTCTGTTCAACTAACATATTCACTTTACACAAAACAGTAAAAGGTATCAAATCTCGAAATTGGAGAAGCTTGAGCCAGAAGATGATTGTATTTATTGCCTGAAAAAAAGCTGAAAATGAACATTTGTTTCAGCTTTAGTAGAGATTCTCTCTTGAACTTCAAAGCTGTTCAAGCAGCTACTGACGATGTATTTACACATTGTTCAATTATGTATTCTCATAAATTTAGTACATGACAGTGTGATGTGCTTAAGGTAAAAAATGTTTTGTGTTTTTGCCAGGGCTTGAGAATGACTTGTTAAACTGTCTCTCTGCAGTCTCCTAACTCTGAGTCTCGTTACGGCCTGGACCCAGAACTCCTGCCCAGTGCTGTAAGTCATTTTCTTTCTCTCTTAACATCTTTTCTTGACTATTTCCTCTTTCTTTCAGGCTTTTACCTTTAAGGTCAACACACATCGGAGGCATTAATTGACGTGCATAATACGTCGTCAATGTGTGTAGCCCTTTACTGTAGATATAAGAAAACTAGCAAAACATCTGAAAGTAAAGGGTCCAGTGCCTGTATTAGTAACTCTTAACTCTATCTCCTGACTAATATGTTTAACTAGAAGAACAACAAAACTACTTTTACAATGGGATGAAGTACACTGCAGTACTCTTTGGTTGCATATTTTGTGCCTATCAGTAATGTTATAGGTGATAATACACAAGCTGTAACTATTGTATGAAAACAGATATTTTGTGATAGATCCTGCCTCTATTTAAATCCAGTGAAATGTTACCCTACTCTTGCTGATTGAGAAGATTACACCTGTGTCTCTTCCTGTCTGTCACAGGTGAAGGTGATTGCAGAGGACAGGGCAGAGTGGGAGGGCAAGGTCTTCGTCTCAGAGCCTTTTTCCCGTCTTCCTCCCCTGGCAACTACTTCCTGTATCATAGAGGACAGGGGTAAACACACAAAATGGCGTCTACCTCGGGGTCACAGAAATGTTCTGCATAAAAAAATGTATTCAGCACTGTGGTATAGGTAGCATAATTAACACTGCATTAACATTGCTTATAGCACATGGTAAGACTTAAATTGAACTTTTAGTCCTTGCACAGGGAATACTGTTAGTGCTTTGACAAATTATTCTGTGCATTTTTTATAGATGTAAGTCAGTCATTGGTAAAACAGGAAAAAAGTCAAAAGCCTATTTAATTATAAGACAAATGGAGACCTTCCTTAGAAAACGTCCATGTAATGTTACAACAGGTGTATGAAAACATGTATTGAGATGAGCTTGTGCTCTCTAAATGGTCCCAGCTATCAGTTTAAATTAAGTAAGCTGCCAGATTGTAGGAATGGGAACACCACAAGTGCATGCGCTTTGAGAGAGGAGGGGCCATCTTTTAATGTGTTTGCAAACAGCAACCGACGAATCTTACTCGTTATACCTTTAAACAAACCTTAATGTCATTCGTGACCTTGTCTCTGTTTCACACCAGGTAGTGCGAGTCCTTTCGCCATCCGATCCACCTCATACTGCGTGCCCTGTGAAGGTCAGACTGCCCTGCTCAGCCGTCTGCCCCTGGGAGCTCTGGTCACCCCCCTGACAAGACAAGATACTGGAGAGGTCAGTGTTTGCCCGCTCTGCTCATTCTATATCCTGCTAAAAATATACAGAAAAAAAATAGAGGCAATACCAAAACAAGGATGAAACATCTAGAGAAATGTTTGCTTAAAAGTGAAGCCATTTTGTAATGCTACAATTGCTTCAGTTGCAGTTTAGAGTGTAGGTTTCTGTGGAGATGTAAACACTTAATATATGTGTGTGTGTGTGTGTGTGTGTGTGTTGCCCCTTGAAGCCCCTGCCAGTGGTCAAAGAACCAGAGTGTGTTATGGGTTGTGGTTGGTGTGGAGCCTCCATGTGCTCGGCGATGGGCTGGCAGGACTGCGGTCAGAGGTTTTACTGCCCCTTCTGTGGTAAACTCAGTGAAGGTAAGATTCAACATTGAGCATTTAAGCATACTTGTAAAGCTCATACCCAAACTGTAGCTGAGGCTTGGTTGTCAGTGCAGTAGAAAAGATGGCTGAGTTTTCACATGATGCAGTATGGTACAGCATGGTCTGTGCAATACCAGGTTTACTGAAAATAATAACTATAATAACATTTTATCTATAGCACATCTCCTACAGAAAGATGGAATGTGACATGTTTCACAAAATGTGGACAAAAATATAAAAAGACAGATGCAAGAATAAGGAACATAAAACATGGTAAGCAGTCAGGTTGTTCTCTTTTAAGACACAAATCATATAGTGAAGACAACATTTTACAAATATCAGGAGTCCAATTGAACAGCTTCAGAAAAAAGAGCTCTGAAACAAAAATGTGTCGGCCAATTAAGTATTAGATACATTATAGATATATTCCAAAAAAAAGTTAGCTTTGTTATTAAATGAAAGATACACTATAAACTGTCTTGTCTTTAGGCTTTATCATTTTGTTTCTATTGCAAAACACGGCGATGCAGCTCTATGAGTCCGATAACTGTCTAGCAAGGTAACTGTAGTAAAACACTGTCACTAGCTAAACACACCCCACCTGACATTACCTATTCCTGTAGGATATCTGTGTTCCCAGTCCAGTTGAATGAAAGTGTCATTTCCTGGTCAAAAATACTGAATGAAAGAATGATTGGTACGGTTAGTGGTTAAAATAAAAAATAACGCCATTTCAGTGTGTTGACCTGCTGCAGCCAACCTGAGTGTACTTTTCTGAGTTTGTAGCTTCTTTTGTACGCAGCAACGTTTTTTTCTCTCCTCTCCCGTGTCTCAGTGCCGTGGCAACACTACCAGCCCACCAAGGGGGTCGAAGGGGTTCGGGTGGATAAAGACAAGAGGCCTGAACTCAGTATGGGGTCATACGAGATACTCAATTCTCAGAAGGCTAGTTTCGACTTTTATAATTGGTAGTTTGGTTCGCATGTTGGTCATTATTACCTGCCCCTGAATATGGGCTTTGTCAAACATATCACCATCTGTGTGAGGACTGTCACTTCCCACTACATTAACACTATAGCATCCGACATAGAAATATTTTGAAATGTTTTTAGTTTTTATATGGGACACCCCATTTGTGAGGATTTCTGTAACCTGATATAATTAAAATATGAATCAGTTAATATGTAATTGATCATTCAGTAATGTCAAACATTGCTAAGAATTTGTTGATTCAGGCTTGTCCAATATAAGGATATGTTTCTTTTTTCTTTTTATTTCATTGAAAATGTAATATTTTGGGAGTTTTGAGCTGTTGGTCAGATGAAACAAACAATTAAAAAATGTTATACAGCGCTCTGGGAACTTGAGAATGGCATTTTGACATTTTATGGATTAAAATAATTCAGTCAGCGAAAACATAATCAGTTATATTTATGTTTGAAGCTGCTGAGAAGGACAAGTGTGTATACTGTAACGAGGGGGGTAAGTGTGGAAAGAGTGAAATCTCAGCTTTCAGAATAACTCTGTCTCATAACATGACTTCACCATTCAAAATGTATCTGTTCAAATTATTGGTGCCGTGCAAAAACCATGTATAGTTTCAGGATTTTATGGGGAAAGATGCCCTGTGTGTGTAAATTGTTGTACTTTATCTCAGGGTGAACCTGCTGCACTGCTTCTGGCCATAGATGTGTCTGCTCCAGCACTGAGAGGAGGACATTTGGAGTTTGCAACACATCAAATACTCACTTTGCTCACCTCTCTGAAGAGGTAAAACGTGCTTCTACCTAAATACAAATCCACCCACACACTCTTTCAAAGCCTGCTCAGTAGTATACAAGTTTGGAAACGCTCTGAAAATGGGGACATCAGCCCATGATCTAGTTTCTAACCAGCAGTGCTTAAAGATGCATCTTCTTTGTGTAGGGAGGATGGTGATGGCTTGTCAGACATCCGTGTAGGTCTGATGACGTACGACAGCAGGATCCACCTGTATGACCTCAGCCCCGCCCTGTCCCGCCCACACATGCTGGTCATCACAGAGACAGAGGACCTGCAGCTTCCTGTGAGGGAGGGGCTTCTCGTGTCCCTTGAAGACTGTATAGACAGTATCGACAGGTAACAGACATGTTGAGTCTGTATGTGAACTGAAACAGTAAATTTCATGTTAATTTTCTTTGCAAAGACACCCTCACTCTGACCGCCTCAGTTCTCCTTTAACCAACAGCTGAGCCCAGCAGCTGAAAGCAGACAAACTCAGTGTTCTAGTGGATGATGACATCTCATGTAATCTGAAACCCCCAAATCTTTTGAACTATTAAAAGTGATCATTTACCTCATTTTGTAGTCTACAAAAGGTGAAATGAAATGAAGCAAGTGATGTTATTCTGCTAATGCTCAACTCATCGGCCTAACTGGTGATGTCAGATAGCAGCTTTCAGGTGAAATTTTTTTGTCCACAGTTTTAGTCTTAAAGAAGCCATTTTGTGTGCGCACTTTTTGTCTGAGCACAGAAAGTAACAAATACTTTCCTGCAAATAAAATTGACAAAGTGAAGGTTTTTTTTTGTTGTTGTTTTTTTTTTTGCTGAAAGTTATTTTGTCACTTTGGTAATGGTATTTGGTGTATAAGTGATCATTATCTGTTGTCTGTGTGTGTGTGTCTAGCGTGTTGCAGCTTATTCCTCAGTTTAGTCCAGAGTGTGACGGCGCTAGTGGAGTTCCCATGGAGGTGCCTGTTAAAGCAGGACTAGCTGTACTGCAGGTCAGTAATCCCCGCTCAGACTGGATGGGTTTTCTTCAAAGTCAGTCTGTATGTATTGTGGCCGGACAGTGAGGAATAATAATCCTTATTGTTCTGCAAGGTGTCAGTAGTGGTTAAGATGTTAATTCACTGCGTTAACTGCATTCTCTCTCAACAACTTAACTATTACCAGTGAAAGCTGACAGTTAAAAATGAATGACATTTTCAGTATTGTACTATAATTTCTTGACTAATGACCAGTGGTACATAATGACTAATTATCAATTGTCAAATATCACTACTTTTGTATCAAGTTGAATCATGTACTTTTATTAAACATTATTTTATTTTGTCAAATTTATACCAGGAACCTTGTATAAAAAAACCTTAATCCTAAACAAATAGAAGAGTAGTTTTGTGACAGATTTACCTCTTGACTGCTGCAAAATACACTAAATACTATACCCAATGTGTTATTATAAATCATTCTTTGTCTGATTACTTACAGTTGTGCCTCTGTTGCTGATCTTGTATAATATTTTTATTTTAGCAAAATGCAAAACACTGTTGACTTGATTTAAAAACTTCATTTTGTTTGCTTCTAGGCCCTGAATTGTCCTGGTAAACTGTTGATCTTCCATACTGCTACTCTGACAGAGATGGGACACACAAACACGTCCTCAGGGTTCTTTGGCTCCAACAAACCAAAGGTTCAACATGCGCGCGCACATACACACACACGCCTTCCTGTACATGGTTGTATAGTTATATTAACTCCCTCCTCTTTTGTTTTTGCCCAGTCCATCTTTCAGCCCTCGGAGCAAACCATCTCATTGGCCAAGGAGTGCGTCACTCAGGGCTGCGGCGTTCACCTGTTTGTGCTCTCCCAGCAAGATGTGGGCGGGGCTTGGCCGGGGCACATTCCATATCTAACAGGTGGAGCTCTGTACACCTACAGCCACCTGCAGGTACATCGACAGAAACTCCCACTGCAAAACCTGAAATTGCGTGACTAAGCAGTAACTAAGCAGTAAACTGCTGGAGTAGTTAAACAATTTGGGAAATACGCTTAATCACTTTCTTGTCGAGAGTAAGATGTGAAGATTGATACCACTCTCATTTCTGTCTGCTGAATTAAGGGCTACAGCCAGCAGCCAATTAACTTAGTTTTGTACAAAGTAAAAATAAATAAAAATACCAGTTTTGTGGATGTTTCTTTAAGCAAAAACAAGATAAAATGAATTAAAGCTTTAATTGCTAATTGTTTAGCTGGAGATAAAATTTTCTGTCAATGTGTTTCCTCTACAGGGAGAACTGGACAAAGATCGGTTCAGCTCAGATCTAAAGAGGACTGTAGAGACAGACACAGGCTACAAGGCTGAGCTCAGGGTTTTTGTCAGCAAAGGTGAGAGGGTTTGTGTGTGTGTGTGGGATAATGCAGACAGTATCATTTTTAAAAGTACCTGTGGTTCTACTATTTTTACCTGTCTCGCCAGATTTGCGCGTGTCAGGCTGTTATGGACTTTTCATCCCTGGGCCCAGCCCCAGCCACGTGCCCATGGCGACTCTTGATTGGCGGACGACACTGGCTGTTGAGCTGGCTCACAGCAGAGCTCTGGATGAGACGAGAGGTGTAGCCATACAGGTGGGTTCATATTCATGTTCATCAGTTACAGACCTGTCATTTTTGTTGTCTTCATGTCATCAGAGTCCTTCATTTAGATGAGATTTAATCCAGTTGTTACCCGGCTTTTCCTACATTTTATATCTAATTTGATAAATGAGACAACAACAGTGCCACAGAGTTTTTACTTTAATCAGTTTTTGATAAAAGAGATTCTATCGCAGGCATCATATGCAGTGTGACTACAGAGTACCCATTCCCTTTCCAAAAACCTGCCCTTTGTTTAACCATAATCCTCCTCTCTCTCCCTCTCTATTGTCAGGCTGTGTTGTCTTACAGCTCCCAGACAGGAGAAAAGAGGACCAGGGTTCACACTCTGATCCTGCGATGCTCACGTCACCTGCAGGACACTTTCCGGCAATACCAGGCCCAAACACTACTCACCTTCTACTGCAAAAAAAGTCAGCATCTTTTACTGTAGGCAGTACTCAGTGCTTTATTTAGGCATTATACAGCTTGTAAGCTGTTGTAAGTAGATAATTGATTTGTACAGTAAGAATGCTTCGTGGTAGTAGACAGCACAGTACAGTAATTTGCACTATACTCTCTGAAATATTATCAGACTATTACATTACACAGTAGTAGTAAAATAATATGATTATAGTTATTGATAATGTTGAAGTGATCCAGCTCCATTAAACATCAGTATGTCAATGGCAGATTCATATTGATACCTGTATTATGCAGTCTGTAAACAAATGAGGCCATCGTCATGATTTCTAGATTCCCTCACAGCAGAGATATTATTATCTGTGTTCTTAATGAAGTAGATTTTTCACAATCTTAAACCACTTACTGTTTGGGTTAACTGCTGCCTGCTTAGTTAGGGTATCGTTTGTTTACAGTCATTTTAATTTTTTTCAAAAGCCTATTGACATTAAGACAACATTCATTTTGTGCTTCTGTGCAGTTTACTGTGCAGTGCTGGAGCGCCCTCTGCAGGAGCTGAGGGAGGAACTACAGACGGAGGCAACAGAAGCGCTGGCTTCCTACCGCAAACACTGCTGCTCTGCCTCAGTGTCTGCTGGACAGGTGAGGACAGGAGACATAGAATACACGTTTTAGTCTTAAATTCTTCTGGAAGTATAATGTTTTCTTTTTATTTAGTTATTTAAGTGTTATGTGTTGTAAATGTCTGAAAAGTGAAAATAGTTTTTTCAATTATTGCGAAGAAAAATCTGAATTTTAGTCTTAACATTAATCCTTCTTTTTTTGCAGGCTTCCAACTCTGTTCATTTTTATTTTAATATGTGTGTCATAAACTGCATAAACTCTGTGTCTGCGTGTGTGTCTTCTAGCTGGTCCTCCCTCAGTACCTGCGAGCTCTTCCTGTTTACATCAACAGTCTGAGAAAGAGTGAGGTGCTGCTGCCGGGCCTGAGGAGCTCCATCCACCAGCGGCTGCAGCTGCGCTGCCAGGTGCTCAGCATGGACACCTGCAGCACCTCCACACACTTCTACCCTCTGCTGCTGCCTCTGGTCAGTACCATCAACACAGGGGAGTTTGTTTTGTCATTTTCAGGCCAATGCATCAATTTGGCACTACAGAGCTGAAGAACGCAATAGACCAATACCTGACTCTGGCAATCAAAGTCCTTCCTTGTCATTTATCAGAACTATCATAATTGATATTTCATTACGAGATCCCAGTATCTCATTTTTTAGGCACACTAGTATCAATAAATAAAACTAGTTTTAGCTGACTAATATGTCTGCTGTCACATCATTTTGAAATAGTGTCAACTGTTCTTTGGGCTTTTAAGTCGAATGGTACTTAATTAGAAAAGTAGTTGAGTGAATTGATACTTGGTGTGTGTTGGAGTTGCTTTTTGTGTTAAGTTAATGCATCAGTTTTTACATTTTTTGTTTAGTTACATCTGAAAATGTTCTTGTTTTTATCTTTATTTTACTCTGTAGTATTTACAGTGTAATTTTTAGCAGGAGTCTAACTTCATGCAGAAAACATGTGGACAAAGAGAGGAGAATCTGTTTACTGTTTTACAAACCAATTTCCATTTGATTAATGTTTTTTAGTAACAGGCAGCACAGGTCATGCTGCTGATATAAGAGTAGTTTTTTTATGGTAAGATAAAGTTTCTCCATTTCTCTCTTAAGATAGTAACACTACCAGTGAGGGTCATTGACAATCTTGGCATTACCTTTGCTTTTGTCTTTGTATCTTTGGAAAACATCAGTAAATGTTTACTCACTTGTCATCTGCAGCTGTTGTCAGCTGACTGCCCCAACCCTCCAAACCCAGAGGAGGCCCTGCGCTGCTGTGCTGCCAGCCTGGAGCCCAGAGGTCTCTATTTAGTTCACGCACCCCTCACCCTGCTGCTCTGGGTGGGCACCCAAGTCCCAACGTGCACCCTTTTTGAGCTCTTCAACACCAGTTGCTTCTCCTCCCTGCCCTCTGGAGAGGTATGAGATCAGCCCATCTGAAATCAAACTGTTCCAAACTTTTAAACATTTTACAAGCATTTTAAATTATGGAAAAGTAAAAATGAGAACAAGTCTAATCGGTTGTATCAGCTTTCATGTAAAGAGTTCAACCATTCAGTACTAAAACTCACATCAGCAGATGGTTTTCCCTGAGCAAGAATAAAAGTCACATAAAACTGTTAAAGGTCAGCTATAAACAGTATTTTATAAGGTGTGAAGTAACGTTAAGAGAAAGTTATTGAGAAGCGGAAAGCAAGGAGTTGGAAATGATGATGCCTGTCACCACTGAGCTCAGTCCGTTTTATGATGCTGATTTCACCCAAAGGGCTCCAAAGACACACTAAATATTCTTCTTCTGATGGGCCGTTAAGCAGCGTTGACAGGTTCACTGTTTACTTCCCATTTCTGATGTTTTGTGTTTTTATGTGTATGTGTTCCCTCAGACCAAGCTGCCGGTTCTTGAAAACCCTCTGTCCGTCAGTGTTCGATCCCTAATCAACACCCTGAACTCCCAGGCGCCCTGTGCCCGCAAGGTGAGCTGCCGACCGTCCTGCTGTATCTGAAGATGTTAGATTTCAGCTGCAGCCTCCTGAGCCGGCCGACGTCTGTGACCTTAAATTACACAGCTGCTGTCTCAATGTGAGGATAATTAACATCTGCTCTGTTGCCAACCCCGCACTTCTTCTTATGCGGCATTCATGTCAGATGTTAGATTTAGTGGCAAATACAAAAAACACAAAAATTATGTCCCCATAAGTGTCCCAATCTGGACATTGGAAATCTCTCATTTTCCATTTAGTATAAAACTATGCTTTAGAACACAAAGTGGACAAAACACAGGTAATCAGATAGCTACTAGAGGTTTTAATAACTTGGCATTGCTGAGTATGCTACACTAAGCCATTTTAATAGAATGTTCATTTTAATCATTTTACTTTTTCAGATATTTTACAGATGAAGCCATCCATTAAAATATTTCCAGTTACTTCAGAAGGTCTGTAATCTCTGACCTGTTGTTACATCCTTTCCACCGTTTCACCTGTCAAACCTTTGCTCTGACGTTTTACAAATTTTATCTCTATTTAGTCTTGTGCAATTTGAGAAGCGTGACTTTATTGAAGATCCCAGACGGTGTTAAAGGTGTCACCTCCTCTTTCACCGCCCTTCACATCCACAACAAAGTCACATCAGTGCAGGCTAACAGTTGTAGCTTGTAGCCACTGAGTTTACTGTGTGTCTGTTTTCTGCCTTAGCTGTGGGTGGTGAAGCAGGGCGACACCTGCGAGGAGGCCCTGCAGCGCCACCTGGTGGAGGACAAGAGTCCGAACGGAGGAGCATCCTATGCAGACTTCCTCTACCATCTCCACATCAACTCTGTTCGGCTTGTGCAGTGACTTCACGCGCCCGCACACAATTTCTGACCTCCCTGCGTGAATTATCTTCCACAAAAGGCGACACTGCAGCGTATTTGCCTCAAAAAAAAACAGACGGATGGGAAGCGAATCATCACCAGACGTTATGATAATGTGGAAATATTAAAGGCCTGTTGTCAGATAATCAGGCGGTGCATGAGGACATTTTAAGAAGTACATAACTCTAATCATTTAATGACTGCTGTGGTGTGTGCTGTGCTGAATGTGATCCGTGCTGTTCTGAAAATGTGTTTATGATGTTAATTTATTCCTGTGTCATGGCAATTCTCTAATCCCTGCCTGAGATTTGCGTGTGTTTCTGTGTGTGTGTTGTGTTGCTGGAGGGGTGTGAAGCGCTCGAGCATGCAGCTGAAGCAAGGGTGGAGCTGGAGGGGGGCGCTGGGGTTGTTTTCGTTGGTTTTACCCTGAGCGGTTTTGTCATTTTAGCCAGCACTGACCGTCACTTTCACAGGATAAAGTGATGAATAATTTTGCACATTCACACACTCCAGTTTTCAGTCACGTGGATAGAAATATTTGGGCTGTAGAACCAGGCAGTGACACTAACAGGCTCAGGGGGAGGGGGTATAGCAGACTACAGTAAAGAAAGGATCAGCCTTTAATTTAGCTACACCAGTACATTACAATATTTCCTTTAAAAAAAAAAAGAAATTTAATAGAAATGTTGACCAAATGATGGCGCTAGAGCAAAAATTCTGTGGCACACTGCTAAAGGTATTCTCCGGGGAACATGAATGTGTGTAACAGTTTTAATGAAAATCTATCCTGTAGTTGTTATGTTTCACTCTAAACCACAAATGTGACTGACAGTGGCGCTTGACGAGAAGTCACCAAAGTCATTCGGGTTCATCCTGTGGGTACCATCAATACCTCTGGTCATCAATAACTACTGGTTGAAATATTTCCATCACTCCAATGGCTGATATCAAGAATACATGTAGTAGAGTGGAATAAACAACCCCCCCACCTCCCCCCTCCCAAAGCCTGGTTGTTGTTCAACTTTACACAAAAGGTTTTTTGACAGAAGTGCTCTAGAGAGAGAAAGGTGTTGATATTTGTTTTTTTCATCTGATAAATCATTTGACAGAAGTCAGACGAGTCAGTAATAAGTCTTTTTCCTACAAGTAGGAAAGTAGTAGTAGTAGTTTGTTTCTGAGCAAATTAAGTTGATTCAAAGGAATTTGATTGCATTTCAGTTCATTTTAATCCTCAGTTTTACACTGATTCCACAGCCTTTATTTTTGATTCCCAGCTTCCCAAATTCACAGCACTCATGGCAGTAAAAATCTGTGCAGATGTGAGTGCCATCTTAAAAAGTACAATCCGTTTCTCTAGCTGTAAGGCCACAGTTATCACCAGCTGGAGGTCCAGTTTTTTAATTCAGCACTACATCTCAGCTTCACAGCCTCTATGAAGAAAAAGACCAACAGAGAACATTCAGACAACCCGTCATTGTGCTTCCTTTTCCTATTTAGACAATAACGTGAGCAGTTAAATGACAAAGACAGTTAAATTATTCAGATTTTTTACACTGTAAGCTTGGTGGCAAGTCAAACGTGTTCTATCTGGATGCAGTTTTATTACAGTGAATTTGAGTTCTTGGGTTAGGTGTTTTTATTAATTGAAATTGATTTGCTGTTGCTCTGAAAATTACCAAGAAGCTGTTTTTCCCCCCCAGTTGTGTCTTGTACACATGGAATTTTTCTTTGCAGTTAACATGCATATTCATCATGCAATGAAAGCCAAATGCTTTGTAACTATTAATAACTACAGTATAATATTACTACAACGACCCACGTCCGTGCGTCCTGAGCGTTTACAGTGACGTTAGTTTATTATCTGCAGAGCCATCTCACACACCTGCTCCACCGCTGTGATGTCTGAATTATGCACTTCTAAAATCAATCTTTGGGTGAATATAAATCTTATGAGGTGAAAGTTTTGTGAGTTAAACCGTGAGACGGCTCACATCGTCCGCCAGATAAACACACGCATTGACGAGACACGTGGCGGCACGTTTTGAAGGCACAAACGAGCTCACTCATATTTGCCCCTATTTGGAAATACGCAGCGTGCAGGCGGGAGGTGCGCTTGATCACGTTATCGCGCTGTGCCGGTGCGCGGTTTGTCCACCAGAGGGCGGCAGAGAGCGGCGCCTCCCTCCACCGCGGTGAAGCTGCGAGCAAATCAAACAGCCCGTGTCAAGTTTTATCAGACTCATCAGCACAAGACCGGAACAAAGCAGAAGGTTGCCTTCAAAATAAAATGCAAGTTTACTGCTCAAAATAAATGAGGAGATAGAACTAGAATAGGCGGGAAAACTATGACCTCTAGTAAGTGGTTGTTATTAAACTAAATAAATAAATCAAACATAAGTGAACTGCTGAACAGGCTTGAACACACTTGTTGCCAAGATGTGTGAAGTTATTGAAGTTTTGTAATTTGCTGTGTGTTTTTGTATTAGCAGCCTTTTTATTTACAGCATTTAATTTCTTTGTATTTTCAGCATATTATTTGTGATTGCAGTGTGTTAATGCAGCATTTTCCTTTGTATTAGGAGCATATTTTTGTATTTGCAGCACGTTTTTTTGTATTTGCAGCACATGACTGTATATGCAGTGTTTTTTTTTTTGTATCTGCTGTACATATTTTTCTGCGCATTTCTGCATTTCCAGCGTTTCCTCCTTGGTTTGCCTCTGATTGGGCCGTCGGGGCCACCGTACCTCCCCTTCAGCACCGTTAACGACTCGCTCGAATCGATGCAAAAGCCGCGTTTTATTCTGAAAACCGCGGCAGGAAGTGGCTCTTACTTTGGTGCGCCGCCTTGACTGCGGGTCGGCGGAGCGCGGCGGCTTGTCAAAGAGAGAGAAAGAGAGAGAGAGAGAGAGAAGAAAGAAAGAGAGAAGAGAGAGAGAGAGAGAGAGAGAAAGAGAGAAAGAGAGAGAGAGAGAGAGACGCATCCTGGTCGTCTCGTCCGTCCGTATCAAACCTCCACTCGGCTCCGCACCGCTCCATCGGCCGTCTAGCTGCTGGGCGGACCTTCATCTTCATCTCACACGCAACATTTAGCGTAAACCCCCTCCCGCCTTCCCCCCTCACTGCAGTTTTTTTTGTTTTTTTTTGTTTGTTTGTTTTCGGAGCTGTCAAAGTAGAAGAGGCGAGAGAGGCACAGGGGAGCGCGACATGGCCACGACAACCTGTACGCGATTCACAGACGAGTATCAGCTGTACGAGGAGCTGGGCAAGTGAGTTGTTTTTGTTTTTTTTTAATGTGTGTGTCTGCTGTGAAGTGTATTGTGGAGAAACGAGAGGGAGGAAGGCTGGTTTCCACGCAGTGCAGAGCAGAGAGAGTCTGCAGGCCACCACCACCACTGGTGTGTGCGTGTGCTTTTTCGGGATGACACCTCTCAAAATACGCGCTCGCTGCTCTCTCTCTCTGTGTAACTCAGTGTCTCTCTCCAACAGATGCTTGCTGCTCTCAGAGGACTTTCTGCATATATGTTTGCGACAAACAATGCAAACAATTGGAACAGTATTTTGCTGTTTGCATGGTGTGTATTCGTACACTTTGGGTGTCAGGATGTCTTGTGGTGCAAACTGTACCCTGCCTCTAAGCAGACAGTAGTGTGTGCTTTATTCAGAGGGCAGGGGATTCAGAGATGTTGAGATGGTGGTGAACACAGTGAATGTGCATGAAACTGGAGTCTCCTGCAGCTGCACACGTAACTCTACTGTCATCTGCAAAGCTAGAAAACAAACATCTGCCTGCTTAAATTCACGATTGAGGTCTTAAAATGTAACTTTACACACCATTTTGATCAGTTTTTCCTTTTATAATCAATCAATTTAATGTTCTGAATGTTGTAGGAGTACAAGGGAGTTGAATAAATACAAGGAGTCTTACAGCTTTTTGCAGCTTTTTGAGAGTTGACAACTCAGCCTTTTTTTTTGGCAGCATTGTGGTGGCAGATAACGCAAGATAAGAAATCCTGCACTGGCACCAGGCAAAACATCTCCCTTCCATCTGTGTTAATGAGGCTGTGTGAACTGTACGTGCACACGTTTCTTTGTTAGAGGGTGCCTAAGGATCAGGTGACGGACACGATTTCTCCCAACCAAGAGCCACATCAGTCATAATTCAGAGCACACTGGGCAAATATTTACACAAAATATAAAAAAAAAGGTATTAGTGCTATTAATTTGATCTAAGTTGTAATATTAAAAATTCTGCAGGCGAATGAAAAATGGCAATGTGGGGTTTAAATGTCATAAACTCACTTGTGTCTCACTCCATTCACAATAAACAAAACATCTGTAAATCCGCCTAACTGTGCTACATTAGTATCATAAGAGACAGCTTGAGAGTGAAGTCTGAGACCCCCCCCCCCCACCCCACATGATGTATGATTAGACAGTTAAAGGTCGGCAGGGTCGCCAAATTCACTCCTGAGCACCAGAGACTGTAGTTTAAACCTCTGAACTGCACCAGCATTACTGTAGTTTAAACCTCTGAACTGCAGCATTACATTAATCGTATTATTAGGACGGGGCGAAGGAGTGAGCGAGGGGAACAATAGAGAAATCACTCCTCATCAGGCGCACATTGTTTACGTTGCTGCTGCAGAGCGTCATGCATCTCGCCGCTGCTGTTTGATTATGACTTGATTGGTCATTCACCGAGCCCTACGCGATCACGCATATCACTCGTTGACGGCGTGTTGATTTGATTGGGCCCACCGGGTCGTTTCAGCCGGCTGGCCGACCATGCTGGCCGGTCACAAATTCACCACTGGCGGTATAGCACTGGCTGCTTTATTGGTTTTGCCATCTTCTGCACGACCAAACAGTTTTAGCCACGACCAAAAAAATATTTCAAGTGCACGTGTGTCGTGTTGATTTGTGGCTTTCATGGAATGAAGGTGGGAACTGAGAAAGTCACAAATTCACCACACACAGAATGCGCGTAATCCTGGGACAGAGGGTGTCTTTATTGAATGTTTTAGCATCTTCTGCATGTAAAATTAGTGTGATACTGTGTGTTAATCCTATAAGTTTTAGAACGACAAGCCGAGCACTTTGCCAAAAGTACCTCATACATAACTAATATATATGTTGTTACTCAATGAATAGCAATGTTAAAGATCATGTAAAATTAGTGTGATATCTTTTGAGGTTTGTGCTTTCCATCAGGGCTGCGAGCATGCTGTTTTATTTTTGTTTTCATCTGAGGAGCGACTTTTTTGACTGCACAGCCTTGAGGTGGCCTTTGCAAGTTCAACGCTTACTCACCAACAACAGCGGCAGGACATTTCAAGATGCACCACGAATGTAAGTCACACTTTCTGTTTTATGTTCGTTTTTGTGAGGAGCGATATGTGTCTTTTTGAGGTTTGTGCTTTCCCCATCAGGGCTGCGAGCATGCTGGCCTTTGCAATTTTTGTTTTCATCTAATAGCCTATAGGTTAGCGACTTTTTTGACTGCACAGCCTTAGGTTCTGTTGTTTAGGTGGCCTTTGCTGGAAGTTCAACGCTGGTGAACTCACCAACAACAGCGGCAGAGACATTTCATGCACCACGAAGTGTCACTAGTTTCTTGTTGTTATGTGTTTTACTGTAGGTCTTGTTGAACGAGTTTTCCCCTGTCAGGTGGAACTGGACCAGCTCTCCGTTTAAAGGGTCCGTCCCTCTAGCCTATAGGCCTGCTACCTCCAACCTGGCACTTCCATAGCCTATAGGTATTACCTTACTAGCTAGTAGTTTACAAGTTGAGGATAATGCCTTAAGCTGGTTGAATAGAGACGAGCCAAGTACCCGATCGGCCACGCCTCGTTCAACA
Organism: Scortum barcoo; assembly: GCA_023238725.1. NCBI lineage: Eukaryota > Metazoa > Chordata > Actinopteri > Centrarchiformes > Terapontidae > Scortum > Scortum barcoo. Next base: position 14,548,417 of record CM041535.1, read on the forward strand.
GGCTGCTACCCAATGAGCCTACGATGGCCACGCCTCGTTAAGTGACAGCTCTCCTGACAGCTAAGTGATCCTGGCACTTGGTGTGGTTACTAGGAATAAATTTAGTGAGACCTGGACAGTACTAGGAATAAATTTAGAGACCAATGTGGACAGACCTGGACAGCAGGTCCCAGGGTCCAGTTGATTTTGGGTCGGTTGATTTTGTTGGCTAGAGTAATCCAAAAATAGAACCTCTGTGATGATGACACACCCTATTACCCAAAACACTTTTCCAATCAAAAATCCAATGTCCAGATTCTATACTTTAATTGCAGTGCTTAGTTTTATTGCAGAAATAGGCAAGGGCAAGCATACAGCATAAAAATTACGATTAAAATAATAGTTGAATAATTAAAATTAATTAAAGTTAATAGTTAATTTAAAAATTTAATTAAAATTAAAAGTTCAATAATATGACCTGAATCAGAATCAGAGGCTGTTGCTGTGTGGAAAATGTCCCAAAAATAGAGAAAAAGAGAAGAGCCACTTGGCCATAGCGGTTCCTCTTTTCAGCCAAGTTGTGAAATCTGGTAAAAATCTTGACCTTGTACAAAGTCCAAAATAATACAGTGTTCACAATCTTACAATCTTGCTGCATGAGCGGAGAGAATGTCCAGAGTTTGATTTGAAGTTCCTTCAACTGGGTGGCAATGGATAATCTTCGTTCGGTCGATCCTCTATTTTCAGTTGAAGTCAATCTGGAAATTTCTTGATGTTGAATAACTGCTCAAAAACTCTCTCTCTTGTGGTGATTTTTCAGCTGGAGTTTTAATGCCTAGATGTGGTCGATCTGACATCAGGTCTCCAGCTGCCGAAAGATCCCCCGAAGACTAACCCTGAACTTCCCTTTTACTCTCCTTTTTATACCTTTTTATAATTTATTCTTACGTGATATGGTCTGATACACAGTTGATGCCCACTTTAATCCCTTTTTTGGTTATATTTTCATATCTGACCTTATCATTGGTTACAGTCGCTGGTCAAGCTTACTTCTTCTTTTTCCCGTTTTGGCTAAGGATGACTTCATTGTCACAAGACAGTCACAAGATGATTACAACACACAAATCAACAGTTTTTACACCTCTTATACACGATCATTTCATCAAATCATTCATATTGATTTCATTAAAAGGCTTATAAAATCTCAAAAATCACTTTCATTAATTATTTCACATTTTACTTAACTCTCGGTCATAGTTACTTTAATCATCATATATGGTTACATACTGCTCTTGCTTGTATATGCATTGTGTTACATTGCCTCGGTGGAAAGCACCCCTGATTCCTGTTCATCTTTAGATGAACAGTACCTTACTGCTCCTAGGTGGGCCTGTTGTAAGGCCTTCATAGTGATGGCAGAGAGGGATTTTCAACCTTACTTGACAGTCTACTTGCTGTGTTTCCCTTAATGTCTTTTGGTGACCTCTTGAGAATGAGCATACTTTTATTTTTACTTCACTTATTGTTAGGTTAAAGCTCGCAGTTGTTGTTCCTTCAAAATGCTTGCATTGGGTGTTTGGCGAGAGTTTTGTCATTTGGCAGTTTAAAAGCCTCTGAAACCGCAGACACACCATCCTTAATTCATTATTTTACTTGTGGTATATTTTTAGGTGTTAAAACATCTAGTTGGCAGCTTATCTGACATCTCACATGGTTGTCAACCACCATTATTGGATTTTAAATGCATATGCCAAGAGAAAATGATCAGTTATTCCGGAGGATTTATAGAAGCTCATATTTGTTTGAGTATTAACACAGCCCATGTTTTGTTTGTGAAAGGTGTCCCTGAAAAGATACAAAAGCAGCTGTAATGGATGTGTTTCTGTCATGAAACTGGGTCCCCGTTTGAAATCAGTCCACTGTTGTGAATCCAAGCTGCTGTCCTTAGTGAGGTGCGAGCTGCAACATTTTTTCCACCTTTAGAGCCTGCAGGAGGTCAGTGGATGATACTCAAAGCCTCTACTTTTAGTGGGCTATCCCTTTAACCCCCAAAAAAGCCCAAAATGCTAGATAGGGCTGTTGGTCACTGCAGAGCTGACGACTATAGAAAACAAGGGGATCAGACTGATTCACGACATTGCATCACCACCATGCTCAATCCATCCCATAAGTAATAAATATTGTTGTTAGGGAAGGTTTTGCGCGCCTAACTCCAATATATCCCTAACCCTATGAGACGTAATGCTCCAGACCTCTTGATTAAAAAATACACTTGTGAAGAATGCAGCTGATCAAAGGTTTAGGTCTCACCGTGCACAGATGAATCTTAGCTTTGACACGACACTCTCCAGTAAAAAGGCTTTTTAGCTCTCTGTGCGAGAAAAACTTAATCTGTACGCTCTGCACCGTGAACTATCTTTCATGCACCAATCTCATTATTCAGCCAGTCACATTAAGCTTGGAGGAAAGAAGCGCAGGTGTGAATGGCTTGGCACCCGCATGTTAACGCTCTCTGCGACTTTGTAATACAAATCCAACGTCTGCGGAGAGCTAATTGTTGTGCGCTCACTCTCTAATGGTGTCTCTTTCTTTCCAGGGCCTGTGACATTTAAGCACCGTGCCTCTGCTTTAGTATGTTGCTAGCATGTCTACTGTTCACTACAAACACCACAGCATTCTTCAGCAACAGTGTGAAATAATCTCCCAGAATATGTTGTTTGAATTTAGGATATAACGCTATCTTGTTTTTTTTTTTTTTTTGAATAACCAAAAAAGGACCATTCGAATTCCTCATAATTAATTATAGTATGAACATCCTGCAAACCATTTTCATTTCTGGGAACAATAATGTGAACAGTCGCACATCCTTGAATGCAGCTTCCTGTCACATTTACTCATTGAAAAGCATGCTCAAAGGGCACCTCTCAAGAGTCTTTTGTCACGCAGCTGCTAAAAAGAAATCTGCAGCAGCAAAGAGCTTATTAAAAACTCTTTTAATTCTTTGTGTTTTTGATACCATCCTGTTTCGTTCCAGTTAGGCTCGAGGCTTTAGAGTATAGATTTACAAATCCTGCAGTACGTAATCCTTCTACATCACAGGCACCAAGCTCAGAGTTATCCGGTTACAAAACCCTTGACTGCTGAAGGTACCAATGTTCTTCCAAAATAATTCAAGGTCCATTTAAATCTCTCCATGTCCACTTTCTGGATGTCAAACTAGACTTTGAAAAGCAATGATTCATGGCCTGTTACCTTATTTATCTGTGTGTGTGTGTGTGTGTGTGTGTGTTAAAGCATATTTAGCCCTGACGATGGATACTTACCTCACAGAGTGTGAACTTTCCAGGCACAGCTGTAGAGTTCGGTGTCAGTAACATATGCGTTTGTTTGTGTGCGTGTGTGGCTGGCGTTGCCCATGCAGTGCTTATACATGACTGTGTGCCAGCGAGTTTCTTGCCTTCAGGTTTTACTTTGTGGTCACTAAAGAAATTAACTTTGTTAGCCTATTGATTTTCTTCCATTTCACTAAGCAGCTCCAACCCTGTTTTTTTTTGTCAGGTGCTGAAACGGTATTGAAATACCTATTGAATAGTTTTTGTGTCTCAACATAGATATTTCCCCCAGCGTCTGCTCAGGTCAGCTGATCTTTCACCTTTGACCCTGACCTTGTTAGTTGGCTGTAATGGCCTCAGTGTGGAGGCAGACCAGTGGCACCAGTCAGCCTCTCACTGTCATTTGTGGCAGTGGGACAGGGGCACCTCTAATTTAACAGACCAGGGCTGTACAACCACTTTTTTTCTGCTTAAATTACATCAGTGTGGTGAAATATCTTCCCTCTATGGCCAGGTGCATCCAGATATTTGGTGTTTCTTTAAATTTTTGGTTATATTATAGCCTCATAGCAGCAATGGGAACATTTGGCATTGGGAACGCTCACCAAAGTTTAGATAAAGTGTCCGAAAGACATTATGCTAATTTTGTGCCACGTGCGAGTGTATGTGCACCGTGACAGGCTTTTCAGGGTAAAGTGCCTAATCGTTAACGCTGTTTAAGAACCCGTTTTATCCCTCTGTCTCACACACCACATGTGTGCACGTTCCTTTGAATTTGCTGACTGTGCGGGGAACCTCGTGGGAGCCTATTAAGCCTGGCAGCACAGTCTTTTAATGTAGCTTGCCACAGTTAACATGTGAGCAAGTGACATCAGGTCTTTTTTGTTCTGCGCTGGGCCTTGAAAAGTGCATGTGCAATAAAATGTTCTCAGCAAAACCTTAATTGTAGTCGTTAAGTTAGCCGGGGTCCTTCGCCACTCTCAGTTATTCATCAAGAGGTAGCAGGTGCGCTGATGATGCCGCTTCATTAAACGATGATGAATAGTGCAATTAGACAAGCACTGAGATATTATATCAACTGGACTTCAACCTGTTTGAGCTTATGTGTGTCCACTTATGTACCGAAGCTTAGTAAAAAAAATGTTTTATGTTCTTTTACAGGGGAGCCTTTTCAGTGGTGCGCAGATGTGTTAAGCTGTGTACAGGACAGGAGTATGCCGCCAAAATAATCAACACCAAAAAGTTATCTGCAAGAGGTAAGCGCATCGTCTGCATTTCAGGATTTTTCATCACAGATGCTGCTGAGACCAGTGTGCAGCATATCTGGTGGGATCTCAAAAGAAAAAAGTCTAGTTTCACTTATTAAAAGTACAATGTGTAAGCATACAAGAATGACTAATTTGTTCTTAGTTTCTCTGTCCCAGTGGTCACCTCCCTAACTACAGTGTAGACAGTTATATAAGTGACATCTAATAGTTACCCTCTCAGATGGTGCTGCGTAGGACAAAATTTTATCACACTGGGGTTTGTGTATGAGAAAAGGAGGACAACGCAACAGTTACAGAAGCCTGTGACAGGATATTAAAAAAGGAGGCAGTATTGTACTGTGACGGCTGTTCTGCCCTGTCTTTGAATTACACTAATTATTCTGGTGGTGCACTCAGAGGTTTTAATTCTGCGTTTCGTGCACAAGGTTTCCATTTCAAATGGATTCTCGAGGTATGCGGGGGATGCCTGGGTGACGCAGGGCTAAAATTCTGCTCCACTTTGGGGCTGATTTCAATGAGTGCAACCTTTGTTGGTGTGTAAGTGTGTTCTTGTCCGAACAACTCATGCGAGGTGGCTGGAGTTCCTTCACAGTGTGGGGTGGAACTGGTGGGCGCAGCGTAATACTTTATATATCTTTTCAGTTAAGTTAATGGCCGATACAGCAGGAGGAGTTTGAAAGTTCTGTAGTGAAGAGGGATGTTTGAGTTTTGCAGTGTTGCACAGACAGTCAAAGCACTTTGAAGATATCAAATTGGGTTCCAGGAAATTATGATTATCATTTTTAACTATGTCTGATATTTTTACAGATGATACATAAACTTGGACTACTACCTAAATGTCAGTGTTTTAGTTGACATTTTGTCAGAGGATTCACTGCACTTTATGTTTTGACTACATCATATTACACAGGTCAGCATGTAGGAGCAACAGCATGGCAGACTGCGAAGTTTTCAAAGCCACGTGTGTCTCAAATTGATCTCCGCAATATACCGAAGCCCCCACACCCACTCTTGGAATCAGTGCATCAGTTAGAAGCGCTGACTCTTACCTAAAGTCGACAAAGACAGTCCTGATGCAGGAACAGCTCCAGTATGAACCATTAATCAAGAAAACGATCAGCAGCTGAAGCAATGATGAAAATAATTCTTAATCACAGTCATGCATTTTACCAAAGCAAGAGGGTCTTTTTCTTGCAACTTATCATTTTCACTTCATAATTTTTAAGTCACTACAGTTACATTTTTTCATTTCTACCACATTACGTGGCTGAAAGATTTTGTCCTTTTGAATGCCTCTGAAGCATCCTGCCACTGTAGCAAAGCTTAATCTCTCTTGCTTTTCCTGGTACTTTACCATTAAATGATCACTTAATGTTGAGGGGAATTTTTTTAAAAGCACTAGAAGCTCTTAGCTTTGAGTTTTTTAATATTAATTGCTCATAAATTTGGTGATAGGAAGCTAAACTCCTTTCACTCATTTTACATAACTAGTTGAAAATGTCAGCTAAATGCTTCAAATGTAATGTAATATTTGACTATATTAAAGTGTACTGTAACCCTGTTTTTGTATATAATCATGTGGTAATGTTTTACTAAATAAAAAAATAAGATCTTTTAAGCACCTTAATTAGTGTCACATGCTGTGCAGCCAGTAACGGTTTAAGCCAAAGCCAAGGCTAAATGCCACGGCCATGAAGACCAATCCGGCAGCGCAGTGGTTGCTGTGGCTCTTCACACCACCACTTGCCCAGTGTAAATCTCCTGCTGCCCCTCCAACCTCGTAACTGGAGCCCCACTGCCGAGGCCCTGCCAGGTGGCACCACACTGACACTTGACTGTTACCCTGCCTTCACACACATGCACGCTTTTTTACACACACACACGGGGCCATTACTTGTGTGTGTGAAAATGTTGAGTGTGGTGGAACAGGCATTTTAACAGGCATTAGCAGAGGGCATCAACCTATAATGCAGAAAGTGTTGGTCTCAATTAGGACTGCATGATTCATGTCAGTTAAACTTTTTGAGTCAATAATGCGTTCAGCATGTGGACTTGTTATGAAATGATGTTTTGATGATTTATGTTCAGTTTTCATAGACCTGGGCAGACCAAACAGAGCAACATTGATGTTGACTATGTTTTCGTATTCAGGTTAGGCATTGTGTGCACGTCTTCTGCAGAATGCGGATACAGAAGCAGTGTACTGTCAATAAATATATTCGATGATTTAAAAATGCACTTTTGGCATTGTATTTCAACACACTGTTTTCTGCTACAGCAGACATTAGACAATGAATTTTGTGACCATCACTCATAATTTTGTAAAGTGGAAATACAAATGTGCTTTTCTGCTTTCCAACCATTTCATTTCAAGTTCATGGAGGATTTATGATAACCTGATGGGTACATTTCAGCTTTCCTACTTAGCCAAATCTTAAATCTTAAAAGCGGCAATGTGTGAAATGACAATGTGAGGACAGTGTGAAAGGAGTAGGTGACAGTGAAGAACATACAGAGAAATATTTACAAATCTGCAGCTCCCTTCAGTTTTACAGAGCTTTATAGTGAATTTCAGCTTTGTTTAGCTTACATTGTGTCATTTCCAGCTGCAGAAGATGTTTTAAGTGAAAAAGCTCTAAAGACCCACTGCCCAGCACCAAACAACAGACAGACATAATCAGACTTGCCGGTGAACAGAGTTGAACATTATACAATGAAAGAGCTTTTTCAGGATTAGGTAGAGACCAAAAAGAGAGCTAAAAGAAAGTGAATACTGGATGGAAACCTGACTTCAAATAAATGATTATGTTTGGTAACTATATCAGCGTAAAGTGATGATTGTTCAAATTCCAATTTATTTGGCCAAAAACTTGTTATTGCAGTTTTCAGTTGTTCTGCTTCCCCAAATGGATCCATTGGTTTAGCATTTTAATGTATGAATCTGAATGTAAAGCATGCTCAGTCTTTATTTTTGTGCTACTCTATTTTTACCGTATTTTTGTAATAAATGTAATATTTTCACAGTGTAGGAATGTAATGTGCAAATTCTGCACATATTGTGTGTCCTCAACAAGATGGAAAAAAAGACAGTGGGCACTTGTATGAGAATTTCACTTTATATACAAATAAAGAAACAACCATTTCTCAGATCTACATTATTATTTGAATGCTGTGTCCACTCATCCGTGGCAGCAGTTATGTCATATTCTGACTATATGTCAGTGCAGCGAGGAGCTTTTAATGAGATTAAACCCATCCTAGATTATCCTGATGCTATTAGCGGGAGGCTAACAGCTAATCCCAGCGATTGGCTTCATGAGACCTAAAGCAACACACAAATACACACACACACTCACAGAATAAATAATTCACCTGTAGGTTGTGCTATCACTGTTTTATCATAGAGTGCAGCTGCTTGTAGCTTTCCACCATATTTGAGGCACAGCATAATCTCCCTGCTTCTACATTTGATAGGAGAACTGATCTGACCTGACTGGGTGGTGCGCAAGGCTTGTGCCGCGCTTCTTTACTAATGGATGAGCCATGTTCTGTGAAACAGCAGAGCGACGTTAGAGCCGGCAGAGCTGCTGCATACTACTTCTACTCCAGGTCCTATTTATAGCTGCATGACCTATCTGACATGGGCTGCTGCAGCCAAGTTTTATGGCAACCGTGATGACTTGCTGCTCTACTTAAGAAGTGGGATTCGGTTTAGGTCTTTTTGTTGCTGCAGTATTTCTCAGTCAGCAGGTAAAGTCGGTGCGCTTAGAGCCCTGGTTGCAGCAACTTAAAGAGGAGCGTTTGTTTCGGACTGGCAGATGGAGATGGTAGCCGAGGGGAGGGAGGGGTCATGCGAGAGAAGGCACCCCAGGCACTTGGCAGCTCAGGGCCATGCGCCTGTACGCCTACATGCCTTTAGCACGGGACTCTCATCTGACTCTCTCTTTCTCTCTAACACACACACACGCACACACACTCTCTCTCTCTCACATACAGATATTCAGACAGCCAAAGCAGAGGAGCCAAGACTGTGATGCACCCAGTCAACTGCACAGTAAACTCTGTCCATAATCCATTACAGCTACAACAAGAAAAAGATGAAGGATTTTTTGTTTATTGTAGTCTAAATACTTGACGTCATGACGATTCACTGACTTAAAAGTCATGAATACTTGATTATGATATTAAACATAAGCCTTCATAAATAATCACAGTTGTGGCCTAGTTGTGTGTGTGTGTGTGTGTGAGAGAGAGTAAGGATGAATTACAATAAGGTGGAAGATTAATCATAGTATATACCAACACACAGCCAGGCTTCTCCTCTTAGTGCAACAACAACCACCCCACCGCACACCAACACCTCGCAGCTGCAAAATGGTTAATGCCAATCCAACACATGTCAAGAGGAAATGTAGGACAGGTCTGTTGGGCAAGGCCTCCAGCCAATCACAGAGCTTGTTTATTGGCACTGATCTCTGGGCAGGGGTGGCCAGAGGTTGCTGTATGGCCGCGCAATTTATCATGATAGAGAGGAGTCGCGTCCTTTTTGTGTGTGCATGTGCTGCTGTGTGTCTGTGTGCTGTGCGTGTGGCATTTGAGATTCACCTGCAATGCAGTAGCAGAGATCTGACCTGGTTTGGCCAGCCAGCTTTGTGTCAATGTCAAATAACCAGGACAGATGTAGTCACCTCAGTCAAGTGCGTATTAAACCCCAGTATTAAGCCTTAGCCTTAGTCAAGCCTTTAGCTTGAATTACACATACAAGTAAATCCTGATTTGTCAGCAATGCATATTTCTTTCACGACCAATACGCAATCTGCGTTTATGTAAAGAGTGGCGGTATTTCACTTTTATGACATGAAGATTTCATGACCTACATTTTTCCAATTGCCTTAGTTTGGGCTAAATTGAAGGATAACAAGGATAATTTAGTTTTGTTTTTTTTCGTTGCTTATTCTATTTTCCATTCATGTACTGAGTCCTATTACATTTTCCTGACACTGTAATATAACCCCACCTCTTCCCAAGAATCAAGCTTCACCTTAAATAAATTAATTAATTGAATTATTTAGAGGCTGCATTATGACTTTCTCTGACGTACCATTGCTGTAAAATACATAGGAAATAAAGTGCAACATATCTGCTCATGGCTTAAACATGGTGTCCCCTTGACCTTCCCGACCACAGTGCAGTTCATACTCAACGTTTCCCAACCAGCAGGAGTCATGCTAATATTGCGAGTCAAATGTTCTGAACAGTGGTTATATCTGGCTGTCTTGCGGCGGTCTTTGTTACACCTCCTCCCCTCTTGAGACTTAAGTCCTCACTGGCGATGATTAACCCAAATTTATTCCTCTCCCCTCTCCTCCTCTCTGCTCCTCCCAACATATAGATTTCAACAGACTTCACCAAATGCTGTCCTTGGGTTGTCTCCCTCTGTGAACACTTAGTGCTTATGTTCATCGCTGCAACCTATATCCTCCTGCTTGTCCTCTTTTCTCCACTCTCTCTCGCTCGCTCTCTCCTTCCCCCTCAGGACCAGTCTTCATCCTCCTTCCTCTCCCTGCTCGCTCCTCTCATTTCTTATTTACCTGCCTGCATCAGAAGCACAGGATTGGTATCTGACCGGCTGTTTGACTGACTGACTAAACTAATATTTGACTGACTTTTGAAGCAGCCTGCGCTACCGCTGTTACCTGGCCACAGTTGCAGACAGTAAACTAATTACAGTAAGCGCCATGCCATGGATGTTTCATTTTGATCCCATTTGTGTGGTATGTTGCTACAAAAAGAATAAAATATATTTACATTTTGATGCTTAGCCAAATCCAGAAGCAGCTTAAAATCCTTTTCCTAACATATACATTTAAGATATTAAAAAATGTGTCTTCACTGTAGGTTTTCAATGCCTCCCCTGCACACATCACCACCGCTGGTTTAGTTACACTCTGCTCTGAAGCCATAACTAGCTAACATGATGACACACGCCGATCTGCTGCCATCCATTGGTCCACCAGTCCATTCATCCATTTGCTCTGTCCACTGGCCCAAATAACTAACCCAGCTGCTAACCACTCCTTCTTGCTGATTAGCTGACTATCTGTATTCAAACAGTGTTAGGAACATCAGATAAGGCTATGATAGCCGAGACTATCTTAACGATTTATCCGCTGCTTAATACTACTGCCTAAACCCCGTCTTTATGGGAAGAGCAGCCATTACAAAACCTTGTATGATGGGCGGCTCATCTGTCATTCACACTGCTGGCTGTAGGTTTGTCTCCGATTGATCCAGCCAGCCTGATAAAGCTGGGATAAAGGACCTGAATAGAAACCTCCCTTGTTACAGAGGAGGTTGTATATCTTATCTTAAGTCAATCTCCAGCTGTAAATCCCAAAACAAGTTCTCTATGACCCATTCGGTTTTACAATCCCCGGCTGGATTAGAAAGATACACAATTGATCAAAAATATTGCTTTTTTTATTTGTAGTTTCCAGGCCTAAAAAATATTATTAATTACAGTATCAACATTATTGCAACAGTGTGATTTATATACTGTCTTTACTTTGAATCTCAGTGTGATGACAAGAAAGTGAATGTCTTTTTTATATTGATATTTAACAAAAAAATATGAATAGATTTAACCAAAACATCTTGCAGTATAATTTCCACCTCAGGCTTTAGTTACGCAGTCCTTCAAAGGCGTGTAGATAACAAAGGCTCAGTCTGACCATCTGGTAGACTAAGCTAAGATGAACCATCGCGCTTACTCAGAGCCAATTCTGTACTTGCAGAGTAATGTCAGCAGATGCCAGTGACAGAATGAAATGCGATGCTTGTGCTTATGACATGTTTTCCACCATTTGACATTGTAGTATGATGGAAAAGATATCTGGGAGTGTGCAGCACAGGCGGACAGTTGGTACTTTTTAAAACGCAGGATTAAGCCAGTCAGCGTGAGTGTTGCTGGAGTAAAAGCGTGGCAGTGTTTAGTGAGGAAGCTGTGATGATTGAGCCTTCATGGACAATAGCCTTATTTGTTGTGGTAATTCCTAATACCTCTTCTCCCGGGATTCACAAATACATTCGGTGTGTTTCTGAGCACGCTGATAAGTTGCAAAGAGATGCTTTTTTAACAAAAAAAATCCCATTAACAGTGTCTGAAATGCCATTTTTAACACAGGAACAAGTAAACACATGTAAAAAAACAAAACGTTCAGCATGTCCTGTTTAGGCCTCCTCCAGAGTCAAAATGAAAAATTGAAGACCAAATCAACAGTGGGAGAGAAAAAAAACAAAATAAGTAGCAAGCGGTGGTGGCCGCTGAAACAACAGCAGCAGTGTCTTATTCTCTCAGCAGAAAGACAGCAACCAGGCTTTGTGCATATTAATTGTCCTTTTCTCCTTCCTTCCTCCTCCTCTGTCCCCCTCTTCAACACTCCTCCACTCCTTTCTCCGCCTCGCTCCTCTCATCTTCTAAGACTATAATCACTGGGCTTACACTTCACTGTCACTCCTCAATGCCAGTGTGAATGTGTGTGCCTGTGCTTTGCCAGTCTATTTGTGTGCCTGCGTTTACTGTACATGTGTACAGTATGTGTGCATTTGTGTGTTTGTAAAGCGCATGCAGCTTGCACGTGTCTGTGGGCAAACACATGCATTTCCATGTTTATGCCCTCTGCTGTGCTCTGCATGCCTGCATATACAGGGTGGTCTGTGTGTCTGTGTGTGTATATATGTATGTGGGCTAAGATTGCTGCTTGCTTGATAACCTTGGAATCCAGGTTGGATATCATAATTAAGTTGTTATATAAGCATACATGCACACACAAACATGTTAATACATCATCTACATGTATAGTGTAGTCTGCTTATCAGACAATAAGTTTGTAGACCTGTATTGTGACGCACAGAGAATGATACGGAGATTATGTTGCTTCCCTAACCTGATTTGTTTCCTGTTAAAGCAAGATAATGGAGCAGAATGTAACAAAATATATCAGCAAAAGGATATCAGTTAGATTTTTTTTTTGTTAGGTTTGAGTGTTGAATTATCTCCTGTATTTTTTTAGAGGGGATTTTTACAAAATCTTTTCCTTGAGGTTAAAGAAGATGCCACCATTTCACAGTTTCTGAGAGGTGAATTCAATGGCGTTTTGAATTAGTCACAGTAAAGTTTTTTTTTTCTCCACATTTTTCCCTCACCTCCAGGTGGCTTTAATGTGGCATGAAAGAAAACTGTAAGCTAATAAATTTGGATGTGCAAAATGTTGATTTCAAAATGTTGATAACATTATTTTCAATCAACAGTTTGAATGGACTGTCTCACTTATTGTTGTTAATCCATCCATTAATAAGGGCAGATAGTCCGGTCCGTCTATTCCATCCTACTATCAGATTTTTCAGATTTACGTCCACTGGTTGGATCCGCATAGGGACATATTTGTCACTGTGTGTGTGTCTTAACTCAAAGTGGATTTTTCATCAGATTTTGAAAGGACATATCTCACCACAGTGTTTTGACATTTTCACATTTAACCTGATTGTCCCAAGCGGGCAGCTACAATATCAGCTCATAATGAGACAGTGTATTTGCAGTCAGATTTTAAGAATAACTCCTCATTATCTCTCTCTCTCTCTCTCTCTCTCTCTCTCTCTCTCTCTCTCTCTCTCTCTCTCTCTCTCTCTGTGTCTTCTTATCTCCTTTTCCCTTCAGATCACCAGAAGCTGGAGCGAGAGGCTCGGATTTGTCGCTTGTTGAAACACCCCAACATTGGTGAGGACATGTCACCAACATCTCTCTGATCGAATCGTTTTACTACTTATCTATTTATTTTATCATAATAAAACAATAAAACACATCTATTGGCACTTATTAAGTAAAGACCTTTTTGTTACTGTTTTAATTTTGCATAACACACATTCATTAGTCATATTTCTACCATTCTTTGTAATATGAGATCAATTTGTTAATATTAACTACACAATTAAACCCATTTATTACAACTCAGGCTAAAATAATCTGATTATCAGAAAAGTGGTATTAGTAGCAGTTACAGTTCTGAAATACAAAAGTGTAAACTAATATCCATCTATTTCTGTTAAGACTCCTTTCTTGCCAGAGCCCCCAAACGTACCGTAAATATACATGATGTAGGACTCCCTGTGGTTTCTACCCAACACACACCCACACTCCCTCTTCATCTCTCCTTTTTCTTTTTTTATTCTCCTGGTTAAAATGCAGCAGCATTACCCTGTGTTATACTGAAACAGTCGGATCGAGGCATTTGAAGAAAACAAAACAAAAACAACAGTCTGTAGGTTCTGTGCCTTAACAAGGAATTAATGATAAAACACAATAAAATTATGACGATCACACTGCGACCTTTACCTCTCATCTGTTTATCTTTCTCTTTCAGTCCGTCTCCATGACAGTATATCAGAGGAGGGCTTCCACTACCTCCTGTTTGACTTGTAAGTCGTCCCCCTCTCCTTCCCCACCCTTGCCTACATATACAATTACATAACTCTCTCTCCTATATTACACCCCCCACCACCACCCTCGACCACCACCGCCCACGCCCTCCACATCCAACTCTAGGCAATTCCCTTTAGTTTCCATGGTAACAGTGTGGGAAGGGGGAGGATTAGGGGAAGGGGGGTGCCAACAAAATGAAGTGCTTTATAGCCTTCATAGCACCCACACCCTCTTTTAATCCAAACATCTCAGTCTTTAGTATATATATTTATATATGCGTGTGTGTGTGTACCTGCAGGGTGACCGGAGGTGAACTCTTTGAAGACATCGTAGCCAGAGAGTATTACAGCGAGGCCGACGCCAGGTAGGAGCGCAGCCGTCACTCCTGTATGTGTCAAAGGGCTACTCCTTGTCCTTACATGGTCTGTGTCTCCTGTTCTCTCTTGTCTGATGTTCTTCAGTTTGTTTCCTCTCTTTTCTTTTTCCTGGCTCCTCTTCTTTTCACTTTCCTCTTTTCCTCTTTCTGCTCGGCTCTATCATTTCTTTCCCCGTTCTCTGCTCCTCACGTCCCCTCTGTGAGTGTTTTCTCATTCTTGCTAATTTTTTCTCGGTTGTTTTTATCATCGCTTTTTGTTTCTATTACTTTTCTCTTACTTGCTGTTTCCCTTTTTTATTTTTCTGTTAATTTATCTTCTGATCTTGATCTCTTTTCATTATTTCATACTACTACCATTTTTCCCTTGCTATTTTTTTTGTTTTCTTCTTTTTTCTTTTTCACTCTTTCTTCTCTGTCCTTTGCTTTTTCATTTACATCAATACCAAAGTACTTCACCTTTCACACTCACACAGGACCGTCCTTTATGTCCAATACAAGGTTTGAGCAATATGAGTTTTCAAGGCCAAATCACACTTTATCTGCTTTTCAGGCTTTCAAATACAAAAACTCTGGTGAATGTTGTTGCTGTGTTTATTTTAGACAATACAGTGCCCAATTTAAGTCAAACTGATGTTGAATAGTAGTCTGCAAGTTAAGGCCTAGTTTAATTTCAAAGCCCAGCACAGCTTGTTATGATCATTATTTTACATCCAATATCTTTTTTTAAAATCGGGCCACCAACAGAGTTCTGTTTTTAATAAATGTGTGTTTTTGAAAAATACCACAACAAGAAGCACTTAGCGCAAGGAAAAAAAAAGGTTTTCACAGATTTTTTATTCTGGAAAAAAAAAACCAAAACATATTTGTATGTAAAGTGTATCATGTGGTATAAAATAATAATTATTTGACCATGAAGCACAATACTCTGTAAAAATGATATGCATTATCGGTCACATAAAAAGTAGCTGATATTTGTTATAATATCAACAAACTCTTATTGGTCAGACCTTATTATGTGTCTTTTAAATGAGCCAATTAGCTCGACCAGTGCAGGTGGTCCAGGGTACACCCATATACTGTTTTGTTGCCCCTTCATTTCTGCCTTTGCTTTCTCTTACTCACACCGTGGGAGAGATAAAAACAAGTATATAAGAGGAACGAAACAAACGACCCTGCCACCCTGTAGTGTGTGTGTGTGTGTGTGTGTGTGTGTGTGTGTGGACAGTCTCACCGTCTCCTTTTCTTTTCTTGATTTTCATTCAGCCCTCTTTTTTTACTTTCTTTTTCACCCCCCACCACCACCCACCTCGTTTTATATCTCACTCCCACCACTCGTGCTGACTCATTGACTACACACACACACACACACATTGACACACACACACACACACACACACACACACACACAGTTCACTTTAAACAGTGGCGGAAAAGGAAATGAAGTAGTGGGTTGGGGGGTTGGACAGACAATAGGCTGAGAGAAAAGTGAGAGAGATACTTGAAAATGACAGTTGTGATGTGGGTGTTAGTCCAATCAGCAACGTCAAAAGTGAAGCTCAATAGTCTGAAACTGTAAATCCACTGCAGTACAGTGCAGTTAGTGGTTGTCTTTACTTAGTCAAAATGCCTCTTAAATATATACTATGTAACATTTAGATTTTTTTATTTTCTGTTTTCCGAACTGAAAAATAAGATTTTTGCGATTTGTCAACACGACTTCACCTGGACATGAGCAAATCTACTTTTATAGTAACAATATCTTTTTGATATCCATCTTTAGAAAGTGATGTCAGACCAGGTTTGTAAACCTGAGCTGTGGTGCACAGTGTACTGAAGTCACATCCGTTGATTTCCAGGTCGTGAAGTCTTCAGTATTAAATTATTCTGATAAGTCTGTTCCATTAAATATAAATGAGAGGTACCATGCTTGCCCACCTCATAAGTGCATTTATATTTTCCTTATTTTGAACTTATTTTCAGATTGTCGAGAATACAGTGGTTTTTATTAATATTATCTATTTTCTGTACCCTGGTATCAGAGTTGCATTGTCGGGTAAGATCAATGCCAGTGCTAATCACTGGGCCATTTTATAATCCCAGCTGAAATTTCATGAGACTGGTTTAATTGTTCATAAGAAGTAGTCTAAAAACAATGTTACTGAGGGGGAGAGTTTGGCAAGCCTTGGGCCCCAGCTCAGCATTTAGTCAGTGCACACGTCTCCTTCAGAATTAAATCAAGTCTGATATTGGTATTCTTACAGTCATGTCATTTTTGCTTTTTCTGATTAGCTCATATGGTGGATTGAATATGCATTATGGTTCTGTTATTGTTATTAATTGAGCCCAGAGTTATTTATTGATCCAGTTTTAACAAAGTGTTAAAACTGCAAATTCTTGGTTTGATTCGATGACAGCTGCTGCTGCCAGGCCTCGCAGCCATGACGGCGGGTGGCAAAGAGGCCCGCATGTCACTCACAGTGAAAAGGTCATATCCCACAGTTGTCCTTAATTTGTTCTCTTTAATGCAGACATACAAATCCTGGCTTCT
Organism: Scortum barcoo; assembly: GCA_023238725.1. NCBI lineage: Eukaryota > Metazoa > Chordata > Actinopteri > Centrarchiformes > Terapontidae > Scortum > Scortum barcoo. The sequence goes on from CM041535.1 coordinate 14,565,398, forward strand.
GGAATATATAAAACAAATATTGTGTGTATGAGGGTTTAAACAAGGACTAGAATTGTGTGTTCTTGTGACCTTTTAAACCCATTTGCAGCTATTAAAAAGCTTAAATGTCTTTTTGCTATTTCAATTTTTGTGTTGTTAGGTAAAAAACAGTCCACATAAATTTAAATATGATTGTAAAAAGATCATAAAATCCCTTACTAAAGAAAGATTTGGCTTAATGCAAGTGTGTTGACAACAAGAAAATCCCTGTTATATATATTATGTGATGGTGACAGCGTATCTGGGACAGCCAGAGAGAGATGTACAATATAGAAGTAGTCTCTGACAGACCTACACCCTACAGCATTCCAAAAATAAATACGCATTTACACACACAGACACACATGTGTAGAGAGAAAGAGAGTTTTTTTGTGTATTGTCATTATAATTGATTAGTAATTAATGGATAAAAACAGTGACAAAATATCACAAAATGTCTCTGTTGTACTGTGTACAATGATGCAAATCTTGTATCCTTATGACACTTACGAACACACACAATGCTGTCTTCTGCACTATATCAGCAGTGATAAACATGTAGATACAACTTAAAATGAATCGTAATTGCCAGAGATTGACTGATGGGGCTTATTATACATTACTACTACCAGTACTCACTTATACACAATGCAACAATCAACTGTAGGAAGGAATCATAGTGTGCTTTAACAGCGATACGGGAGGCCACATGATCATCCTGTTCCGAACAGGCACCGCACCAGTCTCTCATGTAACATCATACAATGTTTTAAATGCATAAAAGTGCATTAGGCCTCACTTACCATCAACAATGAAATGTTTTGATAAAGCACCCATTGTTACAGAGTTTATAACTGTTGATATAGTGCCTCAGAGGGCATTCTGTGTGCACAAGTGTCGTTATAAAGCATTACGAATGCAATATAATTCTCTATGGATGCCCTCGTTACTCAGATTGTAATACGATACTAGCTCAGTGTCTTGAAGTAATATATGTGGCCCTTCCTCTAGAAACAAGTGTGTGTTGTGTTTTTTGACATTGACCACGAATATAAAGTTCTGTATTGCTCAGCAAAGTTTAGGCCAACATATGAGATTCCCTTGTAACCATACTCTTATTTTCTCTGCAAGCAGTACAAAGGCTATTTGCAGCTGAAACTGATGTTTTTAGTATGATAGCACTGCCATCAGTCAGTTGGCGGTCCTGCAAAGCTGCGACAGATTTATTGCCCTTTTACACTGGCAAAGACACTTTCACTTTCTGGGTTATTTGCTTAATCCCTGTAAAAACATATCCTTGCAATTCTGTTTATGGCTTTCACAATATGACCATTAATTGTGCTTCAGTTAAAGGATTCCAGTTTTCCAGTAATTATGTTGGATTTTTGCCTGTTCATCTCCTGCGTGCTGAGGAAGACAGTTGTTTTGTCAAAACTGCATATTAAGTAGTCCTCAGCAACTGCCAGCAAATTTCTCTTTATGTGTGATGCCTAGGATCTTATTTTTGGCTTTAGTCCAGTCATTTTTGCCAGCTAACAAAGGAACAGAGTTATAGTATTTCACTCTTTGTGTGTGTGTGTGTGTGTGTGTGTATGCTATACCGTATGTTATAGTACTAATAACTGCCTAATCTAAACGCCCTAATGATTGCTGCCTCTCCCACCCACCTTGTAACCTGTGCAGCACTCAGACACACACACACACACACACATAAAGACAGACACACACTCAGTTTTCCTTTCCATCCCTTCTGAATGGCAGTCATCCAGGCCAGCCCCCTCCACCCCCCAACCCCACACTCCCTTGGAGACCAGCAAGAAGTGGGACTCTAATTAGCTGTAATAATTAGCCTGACACACACATACACACACACACACACACACTCACACAGACCCCAAACTGTGCTGCATCACACCTTGTCGCTCCCTGTCAGAATCTATGAGCTTCTCCTCACCAGTGTTTGATTGGATTGAGGCCATTGAGGAGTAAATTACACCAAAAGCTGAATAATTTTTCCTCACTCGGGGGCAGACAGAAACAAAGTCCTAGAAACAAAGCACTGTTAACAAAGTTGTTTGGGCTACCATGTTAGCAAACACAGACACACAAACTCCCTATGCTCCTGTCCACCTGTCTGAGCTTCCATGTTGTAAGTATTTTACAAGATTATCTTTGTACATACTTATATTTCCATCCTTGCCTTTATCGCACTAGTAACGTGGCAGGAAACAGAATTGATTCCTATTCTGATTTATTTCCCCAAATGTTTTTACATTACACTCAAGCATAGGTACGTTTTATTTCAACACAGAGTGCATTTTAGTATTGAAAGCATACACAGGCATATGGGAAAGGGAGAAGGTGCCCTCTCCTGACATACAAACAGGCTCTGTGTGTGATTTTCCTCCCAGTATCTCTTTACGTCCCTGCAGAGAACAGTAGGACATTGTTGCTCAAAGTGCTGAGCAAGTCACATTTTTTGGCAAGTGTGACGAGGGCTGCACTTTTTTCCCTCTTTGCCTCACCAGGACTTCATCAGCAGGAGAGTCCTTCGGAATGACATAATAGTTTTGGACAGTGAGACGCTAGAGGCACACGCAAATGAACAAACAAAGGGGTGGGATGGAGTTTCTAAATGTCATACACAATGGGTCGCTGACAGGTCAGGCCATGTGTCCATACAGTTAAGTTTTCCATCGCTTTCTTTTATACCACACAGCTGAAGTCAGATCAAACAGCAGGACGAGGAAGGGTGAGTAACTGGACATAGAGCTGGTCATAGTGAAGACATGAAGCAGAAAGGTGTGTTATTCTCTGTGGATGTCTGCCTCCTATCTGATGAAGTCAGAGGCCTGAGCTTTTTGGAAGAATAAACCACAAAATGGGGAGTGGACAGTGATATCAGTTCTTAAGAATAATGTGTGACTACTGCACAGTGAAAGCAATATGCTAAACTAGCAAAGGTTTTCGCTGTCCTGTACACCCATTAATGATTTCCCACAGTGTTACCATCTAGTCCTCACTACTGGGTGGATTATTGCATTTGATTTGTCATTGTTGGCCCTACCAGGGCTGGTCTCAGACTACAAAATGAAGCCTTTAGTATTTAAAAAAAATAAGAGTGAGTACAGAAAGATAGTTTGAGAGATTCAATTTGTTTAAATTTGGGTTACATGTTCCATTAAAGGGAGCTCAGACAAGATGAAGACAAGAAGTTGGATGTAGGATTAAATGGTAACTGAATACCAGGGCTACTGCTACTCTCTCCCATGTAATTCATGTGCAGTCTTGAATCTTGAGTCTTTAATCTTGAATTTGGTAAAAGTCTGAACTATGTTGCAGCCATCAGTGATGCTGGGTCTCATCAGAAGTGTGTCCAGTTGCATGTGTAACCACACACGGCATTATTTCACAACATACTGACACACGTTGAAGTACACCACATCACTGCAGCAAAGTGAGAAGTTAAATAAGTCTGAAATGAGGAATATTGTTAAAATGACAGTTTACCTCTTGGTGACAGATTAAAGTCTAAGATCAGGAAGTGAATGTAGTTGGTAGAAAGTCATGTTTTTAATTTTTTTTTTTAGATTTGTGTGTATAGAAATGTGTGAAATGTGTGTGTGTGTGTGTGTGTGTGTGTTTATGAGCAAGTATGCACATATCTCTCTCTCAGTCTCTCTCTCAGTCCTCCCACTCACTAGACACTGTGTGGGTGTGGATCCTGCAGGCTGCCTGTCTCTTTGCGCCTGCTATTAGTCACATATTCTGCACATTACACTTTCTCATTGCACCAAGCCTACATAGACACACATTCAAATAAATGCACACACACACACACACAAACACAATAGAGTGAGGTAGGTACATGTATCTCTTGGAGTGATGTGTTTTCCTTTTAGTGATGGAAAAATAGCCTGACATCAGCCCACCAGTCTTTTATGATTCAGTTTCATCCTATACATAAGTCCTCTGTCTCTTGTATTTTTATCTCTCTTTTCCCTTGAAAAGCTTCCTTTCTGCTCTTTCACAATCTGTCACCGTTTTTCTTTTGGTTCCTCCTCCTTCCTCCTCTCCTCTCCTCTCCTCTCCTCTCCTCCTCCTCCTCTCCTCTCTCTCTCCTCTCTCTCCTCTCCTCTCCTCTCCTTTGTCAGTGTTGTTGTGATTTTTTTGTCTGGCAGGTTGTTCTGCTGTGGCTGCTCTTGTCTCTCTCATCATGTTTAAAAAAGCAAAACGAAACGTTTTTGTCTCCTCCACCCGCATTCACCCACCCATCCCTCCCTTCCCTACATCTCTATCTGCATCATTCTCCTTCTCCTTCACCTCTCTCTTATCTTCCGCCCGTTATCTGTCCTCTCCTCCTCTTCCACATTTCCACATGTCACTTGTCATCCTCTGATCCAACCTGCCATTTTCTCATCTTTAAAATTGTCTTGTTCGTCTCGCATCGACACCGACCATCAACTCCTCTCACCGGGCATCCTCTTCCTCGCTTCACCCCCCCCTTTCCATTTCTCCACCTTCATCCATCCACCTCCATCCCTCTTTTCACTCCCCCCACCGTCCCCACCTCTCTCTGTTTTGTCTTCACAGTCACTGTATCCATCAGATTCTAGAAAGTGTCCATCACATTCACCAACATGACATAGTGCACAGGGACCTGAAGGTTAGTATATGTAGAGGAGCATCTGCATCCCTCACCCCCTTTTACCCACAACCTTTGCCTGCTTCCTTTCCTTACCTCCGTCCCTTTCCTCCTTCCTTCCCGCCTTCCTTCCTCCTCCGTCTCGTCTGTTCGTGTCGTTCCTGTCAGTTGCTGGTCTAACGTCTGCCTGTCCGACTTGTCTCTTGGTATGATCTTATGTGTCCTCTTTTCTTTTTTTTTTTTTTTTTGTATTGTATTTTATTTCTTAATTAGAGGAACATGGCCTGCCTCATCCACCCTTCCCTGCTCCATCTGCCCTCCCACCCGTTCTCTTATCAGTCATTTTTACAAACAACCACATGACAAAAGCTCCTGTTGCACTGACTGACACCCCTATCAATCAATGAGTGAGCCTTGCACACACGCAGTCACCCGCACTGAGCACACACCCCTCTACAGGTGTAATAAATATCCAGTGTTTACACATGTCCAAGCAACCATCAATTTCTCCCACCAGGCTAGTTAAAAAAAGCCACAGTTATATTTATTGTGATCTTCATTGATTTTTCTTTCTTCCCTCCTCTGCTGTTTTCTCTGGCTTTGAGTTATTTATTCATTTATTTTATAGTATTGATCCCTGTACTTTTAAGACAGCCAGAATTCAACCTTAAGTGCGTCTTTATAGAGTTGTTTAGAGACCTGAGAATAAGAGAAAAACACAATAAAAGAAATATATATATATATACATATATATACATATATATACACACACACAAATGTATACATATATACATATATGTATATATATATATATATGTGTGTGTGTGTGTGTGTTATTTTAACTCTCTCTCTCTCACTTCTGGTGCTTTGAGGTCAACGCTTCTTCTAGATTTCAGTAAGCCAGAGATATACAGTATTACAAGTTAAACTCACTTAAACACTCACACATAAATTCTTATATTTGGTTTCATAAATGTCATTGTTGTGTGTTTTTACACTGATGGGATCAGTGTGTTGCTCTGACAAAAGGAAGCCTAAATTATTGCTATTTCTGAAAAACACCTTGCCGTATGATGACCTCCAGCTAGAGATCATAATTAAGCCACCATTCTGATGATATCTGCAGATCTCAATTAATTCTTTACTTTGAGCCAGCAGGTTCTTATTAGCATATTATATGAATGGTAATTGGTGCTCACACAATATCTGCATCTAATGGAAATCATTGTGCTATATTGTGATCGTCAGTATTACAACAAGTAATTTTTCATTGGCACTCTGAAGGCTTTACACTTCTAAGTACACTAAGTACACTTCACTAAGTACACTTCTAAGTACAAAAAACAACAAGAAAGTGTGTCTGTAAAGCATCGAAGTAAAGTTTTATTGCTTGCTTGATAACCAAAACACAATACATTATTGTATTGTACAATTTGAAATGTTGTAACATTATCATTTTTCCATGATTATAATTGGCAGTATTAGCAGTACTGACAGTGACAGAGTTAGAGCAGTAATTAAGA